>ONZK01002221.1:105806-116303 GCA_900322385.1 Pharnaceum exiguum | reverse complement strand
GCTTCACTTTCTAAGACTAAGGTTATAATTACCAAACATCTCTGCATAATCTTCTTCATCATTTAATAACCTCTGGCTCACCAATGACACAATCAATTACCTCCAACACCATGTGACGGTGAACATCAATAGTAGATTTGACTTATGATTAAGCTTGTCACCCATATCAAAACTATTCAAGTGCATGTCCAAACAGCAATTCCAAGGATGCATTACAATTACAACCTATAGATTGCTACTAATACCCAGTCAACAGCGTAAGCCAATAGCAAGCTTGGGGAGAGGGGGGAAACTGACAACCCTTTGTATAAAGAAAGAAATGAAATGAAAATTTTCCCTTGAAAAAAAAAACGATTTTGACACTGTATCGATTAATTACTTCCCGGTTGACCCACTGCCAAGAATCAAAAAATATATAAATAGGTTCTCAATACCCCACCTCTTTCAGTTTGTATATCTGATATCAATTTTAACCTAACTGAATTGAGATGAACCAAACTCAAATTAGTCAATTATAGCTAGATAAAGTAGTAATTTGTCCTGAACTAACCTAAATCAAACTAATTAATAGACTAAGAACACATACTACAGAACAAGGCCTAAGTACTAGGGTTCCAAGACATGACTAAATCACTAAATTGTCAATTTGTTTAGCAGTTGTTTTCTCCTGGACACCCATTTTCTCATTCCCGAATTCGCAAAACTGAAACCGGTCCAACAAAATCCAACCCGGAAAATCAATTCAACCAAACCCTAACACCTAACACCAGCCTAAGCCAAGACGGTCCAATATCACATTTTCCAATCATACCACCCTACACTAACCTTTCAACAACACACAACCATATACATACAACAACATCAAATACAACACATACAATTCATCAGAAACACAAAAGGCGATACGTCCACGACAATCCAACCTAAGGCAAGACAGTCCAATATCACATTTTCCAAGTATCTAAGCTTTCAACAACAAACCAACCATAAATACACAACAACATCAAAACCAATACAACACAACACAATCCACCATCAACACAAAAGGCAACAACAAAGCCCTCCCTACCTCATGCTCAACGGCCTCGCCAATCTGCAACGACGCCTGAACAACGGTAGCACTCCCATTCCCACCACCAGTCATCAACAACCCCATAAGCTTATGCATAGTAATAACAGCCATCATATCCGGAGGCAACTGATCAAAGTACCCAGCATAAACAGGCCTATTCCTCCCAGTACTTTGGCACAACTCCTGCTCAGCCTTAATCCCATCTCGAAGCGGCTCAAACCAACCCAAAAACAATGACTTCATGTACGGCAAGTTGGGTGCTAGCTTATGCTCACACATGTCTGCCAATAACTCCTGGTACTCTCTCGCCGCCTCGTCCCACGCCTCTGTTTCCACCTTGATTTGGCGTTTTCTCAATGCAGCGTACTTCCCTGCTGTCATCCCATGCACCATGGTGGGATTGTAGTAGTTTTTCTTCATTTCGTTAATCAACTCTCGAACCTCATCACTGTCTTCTTCGGAGGAAATAGTGACTGCAGCAGTGTTGTTGTGGAAAGGCCTAGTAAATACTGAGATATGAAAAGGGTATTTTTGTCTTGAGATTTTGGAAAGTGGGTACCGACTGAAATGACGAATCTGTCCCTCAAATGGGTGGTGGTGGTGGTGGTGGTGAGGGAGAAAGGGTTTGAGTTTTTGGAAAAGTTTTAATCTTGAGAGGTTTTTCAACATTTTTGATATGAGGGGGGACAGAAGTGGTTAGTTGTGTTTATGGGTTGTCGAGAGAAATGGGAGAAAGAAAGGAAGGGTTTTAGTTTGTTTGGGGGAAAGGGAGAGAGAGTGGAATAGAGAGGAGAAGAGGGGTGGCTTGGCTTGGAGGAAGCCGCTAAAACCCTGCTTAAACCTATGAGTGAGAGTAATAATGGGACGGACTTTGGCTTTGAGGTGTGGTGTGGTGAGATTTTTTTTAATGGTTGAGATGTTTTAATTGATTGATTTTTTCTATTTTTAGTAAGGAACGATAATTAAAATTAATCATGTCAAATTGAAGATTTTTGTGGGATTAGAGATTTGTTTAATGGGTTTTCTCAAAATGAAAAAAATAAATGTCAATATGGTACTATTGAAAATTTTGGTAAACGAGTATCCATTACTTGTCCAAGTATGAGTGTTCTTTTTTATTTCAAGGGTCCAAGTGTGAGTGTTGATGACTCTTGTGATCTTACTCTCTTTTTGTTTTTTGTTTTTGAGATTTTATTTTTGTGTAAAATTTGTTATGTATGAGAGTGATTAGGAACATGAGTGAAGAAAAATTTTATATGATAGGTGTCGAGTGAGGATTGGCGGAAGGGAATTCATGATGTACATAATTATAAATCAGCCAATTTATAAAAGACAAGTAGAAGCTAGTGAATTAGAAGCGGGATAGATGGATGTGTATGTAACAAGGACAGATCACAAGATTTTTTATTGGTCAGCTTTGAGACGTTGAGTAAGGAGTAATGTATCTCCATCAAAAAAAGGAGTAATGTATCCCAAAGGTAAATTCTACCATATTCCTAAGAATAGGGAGCAATATACTCCCTTTACAAAAAAAAAAAGAAAACAGAAGAAAAAAAAAAGACCCATTAACTCATTTCTCCCTCCTCACCAACAACTCTCCTCCCCTTACACTCACCCATAACCACCTCCATCAAACACCACCACTTTCCGTCGACCTCTACACCCCGTCACCGCCTTTGCAGCCGCCGCAGCCACTACTCCACCCACATTCATCAATACAACAACAACAACAACCGAGTGTCTCCCCATTAGATGGGGGTGCTCGGGGTCAGGATGTACGCAACCATACCCCTGTTTAAAAAAACAAAGAGGTTGTTTCCGAGATTGACCCATTGCTGCATTGAAATACTCACTTCCAACAATTTCACCAAAATAAGAAGTGCTGAAAGGTTTTCATAGCCATTTTGCTATAGTCCATAATCACCTAAAGTTGAAAGATATAAGATAAATCTTTCAACTTAATAGGCACTGGACCGAAAAACATAATAGGTACATCCATCAATCAAAACATAAATTTAAAAAAAAAAGAAAAAGAAAAAAATCTCAGATCTACTTTCTCTCTCATCGCCAATCCACTCCGGCCACCTTCGCTAAACACCACCACCACTTCCCATTGTCGCCCCCATCACCACCACTCTTCATCAACGTCGCGTCACCTTCGAATTCAACCACTGCGCAATTTGTGACCCCCCTATGTTTCATTTATGACCCCCCCAAGTCTAATATGTGACCCTTAGAGTTCAATTTTGTTACTCCTGTGTTTTAGCTCGTGACCCCTTGAGCGTGTTTTGTAACCCCCTCAACATTTAATCTGTGACCCTGTGAGTGCAATTTGTGACCCCCCTTTTGTGACCCCTATTTTGTCAACCTTAATGCGTTTTGTGACCCTTCGAACAGTCATCTGTGACCCATTCGAACACAATTTGTGACGCCTTGAGTTTAGTTCGTGACCACTGGAGAGAAAGTGTATTTGGGGTTTTCTTGTGAGGAGAAATTGTGAAATGTGGATTTGTTTGTGTGAAGAGATATGGAGGATTGAATATTTTTCGGGATGGTGGAGGGAAGTGGAATGAGGAGAGAGAGTGGAGATGTGGGTTTGTTTTTGTGAGGAGAGAGAGTGGAATGGGGTTGTTTGTGTGAAGAAAGATGGAGAATAGAAGATTTTTTGGGATGGTGGAGGGGAGTAGAATGAGGAGAGAGTGTGGAGATGTGGGTTTGTTTTTGTGAGGAGAGAAAGTGAAATGGGGGAGTTATTTTTTGGGGAGGAAGAATGTCGTTGATGGGGGGAGGGAAAGGGAGGAGTTTTTTTTTTTAAAAAAAAAGAATTGGGTATTTTATTATAGGAAGTATATAGATATATACTCCTAGGAGTATAGTAGAAGGATTTCTCTTAAGAGTTGGGCTTTTAAAACCTAACTTATTAGATGGTAAAGCGTAGTGCTCATAAACTCCGAGGTCTGTGTTTTCTATTATTTCGTCATATTCGTAGGGGAGTGCTCATATACATGCGGACAATGCGTAGAAAAAGAAAAGGGGAGTATTACTAGGTGAAGGTCTCAAGATGGTGAAATTGTTAAGACAAGCGCAATTGTGTAAAAAAAGAATATTTGGTAGAAGGTACAAGAATAAATAATAAGAAAAGAAAGTTTCCTAGATATTAAAAGAAAAAGTAAATTAGGAAAAAGTAAAGTTTGTTTCCTAATTTATTTAGGTTACTTTTTGTAATTAAGAAAATAGAGTCCTATTAGGTTTATGTCTTATTCACCAAGTATTAGGAAACTACTAGCCTATATATAGACAACAAGTCTTTGGTACACCGGGTGTATCGGTACACCTTGTGGATTTATGTCTAATTACAAAGGAACTGACTAATGGCATTAAAAATGTGACTAATGATATATGTTGTAATACTAGTTATAAATCCACAAAGTGTACCCGTATACCAGGTGTACTTAAGAATTGGAGATATATAGAGGGGTAAGCTTGTAGAATTGTGTTGTTGTAATGTAGTGGAGAAACACCAGTAAGTTGGCGTTGGTGTGACAAAATATTCTAGAGAGCTTAGAGCTAAGTGAGAATATTTTGAGAGAGGAGTTTGTACTACTTGATTTGATTTGCAAGTAATAAAAACTCAAAGTTCCACATATTATTGTCTCTTGATCTTGCTTTGAATTGGTAATTGTTTTTCCTTGTGAGTTCAAATTCATTGTTAATAGACCCATATTTCCTAATAGAAATAGTAGTCGTTGTGTGCTTAAGCAAGGAAGTGAAGCTGTAGAAACGTCAAATGTTACGTTAATTAAGAGTATATGTGTGGCACCTGGTGACTTGTCTTATTTAGTGTTTTCCTCTAGGCATAAGAAATGCATTTATTTTCTGATTTCGAATGTTAGTTTAGAGAGATATTTACATAATATAACGAAACTAACCTTGAATGTTAAATTTTCGGCTAATTCTAAATGAAGAATTGAATATTGGTATGAACTTTATAGCCATTCTAAAGTCGAATGAATGATATATAAAGTTCAAATAAACAAAGCTTTTAAGACATAAAAAGGATACTACATTTATAAAAAAAAAACATTATACCACTTTGAAAGGAAAGTTAAAACAATTTGTTCATGAAGTGTCACAAAATATTTATTCATGAATAAAAATTCTATTTACTTATTTTTTTTATTTTTGTTTAAACTTTTAGAAATAATTATTTGAGACGAATGAAACACTGAATACCAAACCCCAATATAAATGTCAATGCGTCTAGCATAAACCACGTACATGCATATGTGCGTAAAACATTCTCAATATGTTATCAAAATCATGTGAGTATATATTTTATAGCGACATCACCCTACTCTAATTGTATAAGGGAAAATCATAAATTACATAGTTGTAGATCTAATTAAATATCAAACGAGTTCAGTTGCATGGTCAACATTATGTCGAACCACAAGAAAAATGAACAACATCATCATCCAATATAAATATACTATTTTCGGAAGAATCATGGTGAAAATGGTGGGCGATGAAGCATAACAAGGGACCTTATAAGCTAACCAATCGCAGCCGGTAGCAGAATCAGGAGAATCGTGAACCAACCACGAACCAGAGGATTCTCAACAAAGTAAAAAGGTCGAGGAAAAGGAGATGAACAAGAATTTTTCTCACCTAACACACTATAATTGTTGTACAGAGTAAATAAGATTTTTCCGCACAAAATGGTATACTATTTTTTTATTTAATTATGACAAATAAATTATATTGTATATTACAATAATTATATATAATTCGCAATTACTAATAGTAATATTGTACCCCTAATTAAACCCTAATTTCAAAAACATTTAAAGCGATAGAATATATAAGAAATAGGAGAAATGACATGATCTGTGTTTTATAGTAAGCCAGAAGGCCAAATACAATTTTGGTGTCCATTTTTCGTGTCCATTTTTTTTTTGCATAGCCCAAAATAGCCATCAAGGTAAGGAAATGAAAGAAATTTTTTTGAGCAGTTGAATGGTGACAAGTGTGGTTTGGCTTTCGGTTAATATTAGAACTTTGGTCTAATGGTTTGGATACTAAAATATGGATTGTTTGAGTGTCGGCCTATGAACTAAATTGTCAATTGTTCTAAAAAAATATTATAATTTAGTTACAATCGGTAATTACTAATTTTGGTAACATGTATGGATTACCCAGGAGGCCACAAACCACGCAGGTGAGAATAGAGTGTGATTGACTCTTATGGATCTTGCTTCACCTTTTTTTTAATTTTTTTTTTTGGTTTATTTCTTTTTGTTTAGAGATTTGTGTACAAAATGGTTATATGTGTGAGTGATCATTAAGATCTCCAATGAAGAAATAATTTATAAATGATAGTGGAGATGTTGGTTTATTGGATTAGCCGAAGAGAGTACATGATGTTTTTAATTTCAGTCAAGTTGAAGTAAATTAAAGAGTAGGATTGGACAAATAGTGCCATTGGAGCATTTTTTTAATTATTTTTTTTTGTAAGTGAGGGAAAAACCCGTTTTATTAATAGAGTACGAGACTATATAACTACAGCTTCTGTCATTGAGTAGCCTAATGTGTCCTCTAGCCTAGAGCATCCTTGACCAGATGTCCAGAACATTCATTAGATGCGGTAGGGGAGAATTATAGATACACACTGAATTGGAGCTAGTTAAACTTAAGCTCCCTAATAATAATTTTTTTTAAAGTAAATGTGAGAAAATACTTAATCTTTATTTCACTTCTATTTTTGTTCAATTTAGTAATTTTTTTTTATTGAAGACGAAAAAACACAAATAACAAAACTTCAATATGAATGTCAATTCATGTAGCCACGTGCATACTAGACATAAGTGAAACATCCACGATATATTTTGAAATCACCCTTGGTATATAGTATACTCTTTTCTCTTTTAAAAGCATTTCAACATAAATCATTAGTCACATTTTTAATGTCATTAATATGTTCTTTTATTAGTTTTAACTCCACCCGATACCGGTGTACCAAGGAATTGTTGATATTGTGATATGGTGTAAAGATATTAATACTATGATATGGTGTGTATTTATGTTGATGCTTTTATACTGTCAAGCTACCGCTTGGCGGTTAACAAATCAGAGAGCAAAACAGAGTATGCTTGATTGTGCTAATCACCTTGTAGTTTCTTAATGATTCCATCTCTTTTTAGTTTACTAGTTTCTTGCCCGTGCGTTGCACGTTTCACAATTTTATAAATTGATTGTCTTATTACTCTTTTGTATTTAACAAAAAAATGTGGTTGTTTTTGTATTTCCATTTATCGGAGGATAATTTTTATGTTATTTATAATTATTTTGTATAGATTAAACTTATTTCACATCAATGATTATTGTCAAACTCAGATTAATATTTACAAATAATAATAATAATATTAATAATTTATCATTATGTTATTCTTTATAAGTATATTTGACGTATTTACCAGCAAAACTTAAAAACCCCACTATTATTTGGTTTTATATCTCAATCTTTACTTTTTAATATTAAAACTTTAATATACATGCATTTGATTAGATGTGTTTTGTTCTTTAACTACAACATGTCAAAAATTATGTTCAATGTCTCTACTCGTGCTGTCTTTTGTACCCCTCTCATCCAGTCTCATATATAAAACGGGTTCACACAAATTTTTCTCATTTATCTATGCTGTTATTTATTATATTTTAGGTACGGCCGTATTTAGTTCAAGCTATACAGTACAATTCAAATAATTTCAGTTTTTCACAATTAAGTTCGGCTTATTCTAGTGTAGTTAAGTTCTTTTCTTTTTTCTTTTTATTATAATTCATTCTAGTTCAATTTTGTCCAGTTTAATTCTGATGGGGGTTAATGTTATAATTTTTGTTAAGTATAGAAAATTCTTTGTGGGTAAATTTTCTATTAGAAAAATTTGTGTAAACCAGTTTCATACATGAATCTGGATAGGAGGGGTCATTATTATGTAGTCGAGAGTTCATTACTGTTTAGTCGAGGGTTCATTAGTGTTTAGTCGAGGGTTCATTATTACCCAATCTCATATATAAAACGGGTTCATATATTTTTTTTATATTTTCAACGACGTACTATTATTAGTTGTGACATATAATCAAAAAAGATAATTTTTCTCACTTGAATACTTCCAACTCCACTTCTAATAGCGTGCATATTGAGAAAATTGAGTTTTTGTATATTGCTTCTAACCTGTTTTTTGGATGGTACTCATTTTTAAACAAAAATTGAAAAAAAATACTTTCTAATAATGTAGGATTGCTTTAAACGTTTTCTTTTTTGGATTGTAGTCTTTTTTAAACAAATTGGAAATTTTATCTAGAAGGGTGGCTTCTTTTTTTTTGGCTTCTGACATTTGTTTTGGGGGATAGCTTCTAACGCCTGTTTTTTTGTTGAGTCTTTTTTAAACAAATTGAAAAATTTATCTAGAAAGGTGGCTTCTTTTTCTTTTTTGGCTTCTGACGTTTGTTTTGGGGGATAGCTTCTAAGGCCTTTTTTTTTTGTTATAGTCATTTTTAAACGAAAAATCGAAAAAGTTTATCTTAGGTGGATTTTTTTTTTTGTTGGCGTTATGTCATTGGTGTTTTTTATTTCCCATGTGGCAAGCTCATAGCTCACCTTCCTATGTGGCATAGCTTATAGCTCTTAAAAAATGCCTCTAGTGCAATCTGTCATATGTGGCATACTTTAGAGCTCCTGAAATATGCCTCATATATAAGAATGTATAAGATTATTTGGTTCTTCGTTTGAAGATACATGATGCATCCCTTAAAAAAGAAAACAAAATCGAGGATGCATATCCCATGGAACTTTAGACCAACAAATGATTACTGAAACATCATTGGGTGAAACGATGAAAGTGCTCTGAAGTCCTTATACTACGAAGTCACAGGCTCACAAGCATACAAAGATGTCTCCTTGTACAACCAATCCATATGCAACTGGGGTGAAGATTTCAATTTCCTATTTCTTTCCAAAAATCTGTATACACCAATATTAAACCATGCCTAACTGTCACCCCTAGCTTGATTCCCTTAATCAGTTTTGTAATCTCTAACCAAAATTTGTTCCATCTACTGGATAAATAAGTTAGTATTATCAGTCTTGCCATGGGTCATCTTCAGTCCTTACTTCTGAGGCCTCCACTACTTCAGTCTCGGTAGAGGTAGAAGAAGAATCCGTGGTCACATCAGATTCAGATGACTGATCTCCCTCGTCTAGTCTTCCCCATCTCCCTCCGAGCGCCATCGTCATCATCTCGTAGATTTTGCCTCCTAACTCAGCAGGGCTGTCGGGCTGCACCACAGAGCAAGAGTTTTTTTTTTGGGGATCAAAACACAGAAACAAGAGTTATGAACAATTACAGGCTTCACATTTTAGGTGAATTTCAGTTGACAAGAAATAAAGTTTGAAACAGTTAAACTCACCGTGAAACCACTGGAAATCAGCGCTGTTTCATACAGAAGTTCAACAGCTCTGATGGCATCAGCGCTGTCTGGAGCATTTTTGCATGCAGCCTGCAATAATTGTAAAGAAAAGCATATCAGACAAGCATATTATGACTTGATTTACATCATCCATATTATGTCACACTTTGACACTAATCAAAAAACGACACACTAGATTTCAACACCTTCGACATGACTCTACTCAATAGTACCATTTCCACCATCCCCACTAACGAGAGGTCGAGAGCAGAGGATGTCCTCAATTGGATATCTCTTCTCAGCAATTCTTCATATGTTCTCCTAGAAGTCTACTCATCATGATACATGGATGAAAAGACGAAATATAAAGATGCACTCACTCGGAGATCCTTCACAATGGGATGATCAGGATTGATCTCCATTATCCTTCTGCCCCTCATGAACTCAAGGCTTGAAGTGTCTCCAAGGGTCTGTGCCTTCATCAACCTGTCAGAACAGAAGATAGTGTCAAGAAAAAGAATATACCAGTGGACACCAGTCAAAATACAACACTTCAAACATGATGAGGCGAACCTTTCCATGTTTGCTGACCATCCAAACTTGCCAGAGACAAGCACACAGGGGGATGAGGCAAGTCGCTTAGAGACTTGGACCTTCGCTACCTTTTCACCAAGTTGTTGCTTTATCCAATCACAGACAAGAGTGAACTCCTGCGCGTCTTCCCTTTCTTTTGTTTCATCTAGTTCACCTGGACATTAATATATCTTGTTAGGAAATTATTGACTAAGAGCATCACTAATGCCACATCAATAACAGAGGGACATTATTTAAGAATAGAAGGAAGCTTGAAGAATATGAAGCGGTACCAAGTTCCAGATCTTCCTTGCTAATGTCAACAAATTTTTTCTCTTTGTAGGTCTGGAGATTTTGAATTGCAACCTCATCAATAGGTTCAATTA
>ONZK01002221.1:67388-91448 GCA_900322385.1 Pharnaceum exiguum | reverse complement strand
AGTCCCAAAATTGGAGTTGTTTGGTTGCACTCACTTCACATGAAGTAACTTCCTTGGAAGTTCTACTTACACCATTTGGAGGAAAAAATGGTGGAAGTCACTTACCAAGGGGGATCACGATAAATGCAACTTCCTACATCACTTCCAAGGAAATAACTTCCCTGAACCAAACAACATCGAGAATTTCTAAAGAAGTTCCAGTTCATGTGATATATAAATTCACATGAAATATAAGTTACAATGGTTTACCAAACGACATCTAAACTAAACTTTCTTATGTTTATATATCACAATAAATAAAGTCTGCTAAATTCATTCGTCCACAGTGCAAACTAATTATCAATTCAATAAGTCATTTTTACACCGAGTATAAAATTACATCGGGTGAAATTGTGACTAAATAATAAGGTACTGACTAATGATATCTATAAGCTGGCTAATAAGTTATGTGTTATAATACTTTGACATAAAGCACCTAATGAAAGTTTATATCGGGTATACCTAAGAATTGGAATAAACAATGTTATACCCCTCAAGTTCTAAACAAAATTAAAAGTTTATGCTCCCTCAACGTAGGAATGAAAAGTAGGAGATAATACTCTACATATACGAAATAGTATAACGAAAAGATATGTATTATTCAAAGGACGAGGTACAAGAAAAATAAAAAGCCCAATATTATCCTAAAGTGCTACACAGTGATACAGTACAAAATTAAAGTCCTTTAAACCCATCTGTCCAAAGTTAATCTAATTATATTTCTCGGATTGAAAAAAATTATACCCCATGAAAACAAGGAAAAAGAATTAATAATACGAAATAATTCTCTATATTTGACCTAGCAAAAGAGTCACATATTGAGTTTTCAGTCGTTCTGGTTTCATCTTATCTCATGCATGTTGTACAGTTTGGGTTTGACATTTTCAGATTGTCTAAACTTCGTTTTTTTTTTGTTTGATCTAACGGGCTTTATTATCATATTATACTTATTAAAATTTCATACTTCACTAATATCACATAGAATATTTTAATAAATATATACAAACAAAATGTTTATATGGCTATGTTATTTGAGTTTACAAGACGCAATATGTTTAGGTTTAATTTCATTAGAATCTATCTGTTTAAATAATTATCAATTGAAAGATACACCCTTGGAAAAAATATTATTAACAACATCCAACATTTTGGACAAATGCTAAATGAAACTTTGCGAAATGTTAATAAATATGACATATGAGTATTAGATGTAATTTAGTTCAACCAATTATGAAATTAGAAATTATATTTTCAAAATAAAAAAATATTAAAGAGGAAACCAAAATTATACACAATCTTCTTAATCGATCCTTGAAAAATTATAAAACTACGTTAAAATACTGTTCAAAAGCAATTTTTTTTTAAAAAAGAAACTATATCACAGGGTGCATCGCACGGGCCTATAACTAGTTGAATTTATTAAAATAGCAGATTTGAATATCTGTTTTAGGAGTGATTTCTTTGAATATAACTTTGAACAATACTCTATCTATTCTTTGGGTTGCTTTGAACACAAGTAAATTTCTCATCACGTATAATTAATATTAATAAATAATTTAGGGGAGATGGACAAAATATAAAATTTAGATTTGATGAAATCAAATCAAATCAGGTTTGGGTGAATTTTAGTCGGGTCTGTTTGGGTTGGATCATATATACTTCGGGTTTGGGTCAGCTCGGCGTTCAATTGGTCCAATTTGGTTTTGGGTCACTAATTTGGGGTTGATTTTTCGTTTCGTTATTCAATTCGGGTTAAATCTGTTCACTCAAAATCGGATATACATAGGTCAAAATCAAGTTGTGATCAATGCAATTATTGGGGTGAATGAAGGTCCTTGGAAAATCAAAGGTTTGGTTCAAGACATTCGTGCGCTTTTGGAAAAAACTGATGAACACATAGTACAACATGTACTCCGGGAAGGAAATGGGGCTGCAGACTGGATGGCGTCACTAGGGAAAACGATTTCCGATGAAGTTGTCTGGTCAGCGTCGTGGTCACAGGATCTGGATATTCTAGCTGATAGATTAGGAGAAACCCTCATACGGAGGGGCTCCTAATCTCTTTTCCTTCTTCTTACCTCTTTAAAAAAAAAAATAGGTCAAAATCGAATCGATCTTAATTGGGTCGGTTTAGTTTGGTTTGGGTCAATTAGGATTTTTGGTTTTAATTTGGTTCTACACTATTACACAATCGGATCCGAGGGAGGCAGAAACAGAAAGAATAGTCATTAGTTACAACGACCCTAATAAATTTTTCAAGTTATAATAATCAATATACAAGAAAGCAATTGCCAAGCTAAACAGTATCAATTAGCTATAGCTCAACTTTTCTGCATTGTGGCTTCCATAATTCGATTTCCCTTCCATCTTGTCTACCTTGTTCTTAATTGTTTCCTTCTTTTTTTTGATCCGTCTTATATTATTCTACTTCTTGCAATGTCCTAATGCCGAAGAAATTAAAGATCTCCACCGAACTATCTGTTCACTTCAACCGAAGCTAAAAAAGTTCACTAAATAAAATAGCAGATGTGTAAAGTATTAAGTATAGTATAGCTAGCATTGCTCATGATTATGCTGGTTTCGTCCAGCCTTGGCAAACCCGAAGGGAAGCTGAATTTCCCTCGTCGAGTGCATGGCGGCAGACAAGCGCGAAGCACCAACGCATTTCTTCCTACGTTATGTACTCTCCTTAACAAATAACAAACCTTCCCTCCTGCAACAAATTTCGCAACACCCAACACTAATACTCCGTACTTAATTAATTAATCAAACTAATGGAACTCTCTATCCCATTCACTCACATTCCCCATTTGCATCCTTATTTGTGCGTCGAATTCATCGAAAATTCTCTATTTTGTCAAAAGTTTACATGCCTCGTGATTTTCCTTATACGAGTATTGATTTTTGGGATTACGACACATGGTTGACAATTTGACACGAATGTTTATGCAAAGCTATAATGCTATGGTGCCCGGCTTGCCACTGTCTCAAAGGGGTGTGTGTGTGTGGTAATGTGGTATCGTAGAATGACTTAGAGAGTTAGACTTGCCAAGTGCCAACTGGAATACTGAATATTATTGTATGTTTTGAATGCTGCAATTTCAAAGTACTAACGTATGTTTTCTTTCTTAAAAACATTGGAGGTACACAAAGATAGTCCCATACAAACTTAAAATTACTTACATTAACTTGAAGGAGTACGTCTAAATGAAATTTATCATTGAATTGATGTTGTAATCTCAAATTTAGATTCCATTTCTTATTTCATATGCGATATGACGCAAATCATGAACTTAATGTAGTTACATTATCATTTTGACATTAACTAATTAACATTGAGTTGAAATAATAAAATTGATTTGAGAAAGCTTAGTCAAATCAACAGGGCCTAAGTTATACTCTACTATTTTGAAGATCGACATGATTACAATATTTATGCATTGCTAGATAGCTTATGTATTTTAATGTGGATTTCGTTCATGGATAAACGTGAAATGTCAAGTACCAAAGTACTATATAAGCTTTGAGCCTTAAGTTCCAAACTACAATTTGAATTTGACCTTGGTACAACAATCAAATTGACCTTCATGAAGCAAGCAACCATCGACTAAGGTTGCAACAAACTATTAATTGGCATCTGAATACAAACCCTTTATCAAGATTTCCCTCAATTCTGATCCTCTATACTCCATATATAACATGGGGAAAACAAACATGCCTTGCTGGACAAAAATCGTGCAGGTTTGGTCTCCATGTTTGCTTTCAGTTTTGTGCTTATTCTTCTTGTGCGCCGGATGTAGTGCGAGGCTCAATTTGATCTCTCACCAAGGTACGCCAAATTCATATCCTTCATATTTGTCAGTTGTTTATGCAAATGTGGTATGCAAATGCGGATCATACTACTAATTAAGGGTTCTCCTATGTAAGTCTAACAAAAGAAAAAAAAAACTCTTTTCACCTAAAAGAAATCATTGAAAATCATTTAACAGTATATATGTACGTAAATATGTTCATGTTATTTAAATTAAACTTGTTGCTCTAAAAGAAAAACTTGTTAAATTATTTTGTTTCCATTGGATTTTAGTAGTACAGTAGTAGATGTGGTCAACTAAAAAATAGGAGATGTGTTCTAAAAAATCAAACAAGCTAGGAGATGAACTTTGGACATGTTTTGGGTGCCATTTATGTTAGGGACTTTTTTTTGTGTGTTCTTATGTTAGGGACTGTCGTATCTACTCTCGTGACACTGTTTGCTTTACCTCCATCTTACTCTAGATGATTTTCCAACGAACGAAGACAATGATAATCTCCTAAAAGCGAAGGTACGTTTTCTAACATCTTGAACAAAGTAAATGACAAAAAATTATGGACTTATTGATTGAGCTAGCCTGACTAAAAGTATATACAATTATAGAAAACTTTGGACTTTGGAGAGAGATCGATCGTGAACCCACTCACTCAACAAGAGTAATTGGACTAACCTTGATACCCGTAAGTGGGCAAAACGAAAAAAAAGAGGGCAAACACTTTTGCCCATTATCTGTGATGACGAATTTCAAGATCCGTGATCACAGTTTTTTTAGTTGGTTAACAAAAATATCCGTGACAACAATTTCTTATATTTGTGTGATGACAGATATTGTTATCCGTCACGACGGATAAGAGAATCCGTGGTCACAGATAAGAGGGTGATGGTGGAGTTGGGTCGGTGTTTCGGGCCATAGGTTTAAGACTAGGTATCCACCATTTTTTTAAGGAAATAATAAAAATTAAAAATAAGAATAAGTGGCCAAGAGTATTTGCCCCCTTTTTATTTTTTTGCCCACCTAGAGGCGCCAAGGTTAGCACAAATATTCCACTCGACAAATTACAAATTTGTTATGCCGACATGTCAATATTTTATTTGTTTAAATGAGTCAACTAGGAAAATATTATGTCTTAATTTATAAAAAAAATCTATACAAAAATTTAATTAAAAGAAAAAAAATTAATTGAGTCAGTTTTGGCATAGCAAGATAGCGAAATTAATCCTCATTGTAAGTTTGTCTCTTCATGATCATACCAAGACAATGCAGATGCAAAAGTTTTGTGGAATATCTTAATGAAAATCATGCGATACGCCATCAAATTATCAATGGCTTTTGACGTTTTAGGGTATATTTATCGCTCTTTAGTATCCTAGAGAGCCAACTTCTTAATTATTTTTGTTAGAGAAATATTATTGATAGGCTTTTTCATGGGATTATTCAAGGCAAAAAATTTTCAGAAGAAATTACCGTAAAGTAACAAAAATGACCTTGTGACATTCCTAGCTATTTGCTTCTGATCAAACACCTGAATGGAATAAAATATGATCGAGCTAGCCACTCGCATATTATCGATCAATTCTACATTTCTACAACTCCATTTCTTCTAATACGGCATTGTTCTCGTCTTATATTTCGTAGGAATTCCAAGCTACGACGACTGTCACTAGTCCTACTCATGAAAAGAAATCTGAAGGAGCTGCTCGGAGGATTAATCATAATGGTGAAAGGATCAAGCAAACACGTCAAAAAGTACAAGAGGTAGCAAAGAGAATTGCTCTCAGCGAAACTGTTAAGTTCGTTAACTCAAATACAAAGGTTGCACCACTTTCGATAAGAAGAGGTTCAAGGATTAAGGGAAGCAAAGCATTTCCTAGAAGACTCATACCAAAGCAGGGTGACATTGATGCATTTGTAGCTTACACTGATTACTGTTCACCACATCACCACCCACCGAAAAATAATTGAGATGAAACCAATATAGAAGCGATATGATCAAAGACATGTGTTCTACTACTTCCACGTATGTACGAGTATTAATGTTTTGCTCAAAAAAGATGTTATTGTCGAATTACTATGAAAACGGGTTATGTTCATCCTAATAGTATACATATATGAATTTATATATAGTATCACAGTAAGAATGGTATAAAATAGTTTGTGTTCTGTAAGCAGTAAGCCCTGAGCAGAATTCTACTGTAATATGTTATTTGTTTCCTTGTACCATGTGTTATACATTGTCATCTACAAAATTCACATAGACCTCTTGACTTAAATCATGAATAAATAAAGAACACCATCTTATAAACATTATCCAAATCATTCATTCACACTTTAATTATGACTACACCATTCCTGTGTCTAATATTATTGTCTAGTGGCTCAATTACTACCCTTAGCTTTCTCCCCTCAAGAAATATGAAAAAAGGCCGAAAATATGAACTTACCAAGACTTGCCATCTTTGCATTCGTCAGGTGCATTATTTCTGGCTTCTGTCATCAAAGTCTCTTGTTCATAGAGACTATTGAACTAATAAGCCTGCCTTTTCACCTTAATTCATAGGAAAAAACATCTCCTTTCGATTCTAGAAAAAAGTAAATGTAGTGCAACCAAGATTGTAATTTGTAGGGCAGTTGTGCAGACGGTGTGCCTGAAAATTTCAAGTGTCGGGGGTGTAATTTCAAATCTTTAGGTGACTGTTTGGAGCACATGGAGATCAAATCTGATTAGCTGATGGTGCATTGAGTGGGTTTCCGGAGTAAAACCATTGACCATGGTTGCTAATTCTGAAGGCTCGAGGAATTCGGACAACTGGAGGGACAATATGTTTGTCTGTTATACTTTTTCTACTAATACCTTCATGATGATTCACACAAATAGTTGTCTGTTATACTTTTTCTTTGGCTAGTCAATCCAAGAGCTTGGTTGCATTATATAAAAGCTATAAATTACAGTTACAACTTACAAACATATGTAGTTTACACCTCAAAATGCAAATATAATAGATTGAAAGTGACACAGCAGCCGACAAGAAGAACATTATACATTTATACTATCACAAGAAAGTAATAGATAACATTATTCAGTCCCACACTGCATAATCAAGAGCCTCAAAAAACTATCAACTTCCACCTACAGAGGACCAACAACAATGTCCTCAAATGATGGTACCACCGCTAGCTATGGCAGCAAAACCACCCACATACTAGTCTTCCCATACCCTGCTCAAGGCCACATGTTGGCTCTCCTAGACTTAACCCATCAATTAGCAACCAGAGGAATTAGAATTACCATTTTGGTCACCCCTAAGAATGTTCCTCTACTGAATTCACTCCTTTCTGCCCACCAAAATTCCATTGAATGTTTAGTGTTACCCTTCCCTACCCATCCTAAACTCCCCTTAGGCATCGAGAACGTCAAGGATGTTGGAAACTCGGGCAATACCGCGATCATAGCATCACTTAGAAAGCTAGAAAACGATGTCATTCAGTGGTTTGAGTCCCACCACAGTCCTCCTCAAGCCATCATCTCAGACTTCTTCCTTGGCTTTACACATCACTGGGCTGCGAAGCTCAAGATACCAAGAATCGGGTTCTTTTCGGTACAAGTTATCTTGCCCTTTCTACTTGACTACTTATTCTTGAACAAGTATGATATGTTTAGCTCAGATATCATTGAATTTCCGAGTATTCTCGGATCACCTTCGTTTCCTAAGGATCATCTTCCTTCAATATTTAGAAAATATAGAGACGATGATCCTGACAGCAAAATCGTCAAGGAAAGTCTTGAGCTGAATTTCAAGGCTTGGGGGTGTGTTTTCAACTCTTTTTATGACTTGGAAGGAGAGCATTTAGATCACTTGAAGACCTCATTGAAGAATGAGAGGGTGTATGGTGTTGGCCCAATAAGCTTGTTTGATGGATACAAGGGCTTGAAGAGTGACAGCAGCCTGAACAACAAAGCCCCTCGGCATGCTGTGCTCAACTGGCTTGACAACTGTCCTGATGAGTCTATCTTGTATGTCTGTTTTGGTAGTCAGAAAATGCTAACCGAAGCCCAAACTAAGGCTCTAGCTCTCGGTCTGCAGCGCAGCAAGACCCGTTTTGTCTGGGTGGTCAAGACAGCAGGTGGTCAGGACTGGGACATTGATGAGTATGCAGAAAAGGTTGCAGGCCAGGGACTGGTAGAAAGGGGATGGGTGCCCCAGGAGGAAATTCTGAATCACAAGGCGGTCCGGGGTTTCTTAAGCCATTGTGGGTGGAACTCAACACTGGAGAGTATAGCTGCTGGGGTAATGGTTCTGGCATGGCCTATGGAAGCAGACCAGTTTCTGAATGCAAGGCTTTTGGTAGAAGAAGTAGGGGTAGCGGTACGCCTTTGTGAGGGAGAGAACACAGTGCCTGACCCAGATGAGGTTGCTGCGATCATCTCTCAATCTTTCACCAAAGATTCACCACAAAAGGACAGAGCAAAGAGCATGAGGGACAAGGCATTCAAGGCAGTATCTGTTGGTGGAAGCTCATATGTGGACTTAGAGGCATTGGTTGAGGCATTGATTCTACTAGGAGAGTCGAGAACAACTTAAGCTACTCCGCATAGATGGTAGTTGCCTGATGAAGAGGTCTTAGCGAGCATGGATGTCGTTTCTTTTCGGCAATAACTATGTAACCTGGTTCAGCACTTCAGCTGGTTGATAGTGTCTCTGTGTCGAACTCTCCAATAATTAAGAAACTACTCTGGCTCTGAGTTTTTACATCTTTTTTTATTTGACTGTGAGGAGCAATTTCAAACTAATAATCGATATTAAAACTGTAGCTAACATGTAGCAATTTTCATATAAGAGCAGCACAGAAAGTTGATCTGGCATTACCGCATTAAACCATACATTTCCAGCTCCATGAGTTTGTAGATCGTTTCTTGCAGGAAAATTTGAGAACTAAATTACTGCACATCTCATGCCACTGTGCCAGCCTTCCCTACCTTCCCAGTGTCGGCATAAACTCCATCACAAATCTCTCTACAATGCAAGGCATACTAAGTAATGTAGGGCCAATTAGATGTTGCGAGGGTCTTCCCTTCCATAACTTTTGCTTGTACGGTTGTACCTTGTACCTAACTAATTAAGTAACTAGCTTATAGGAACAACTTTCTACGTAACCAAACTTTCTGACACCACCAACTTAGAAAGCTTTGATAAAATCATGTCTTCAACCAACACCACCCACATACTGGTGTTTCCCTTCCCAGCACAAGGCCATATGCTCCCCCTCCTAGACTTAACCCATGAGTTGGCCGGCCGTGGGTTTAAAATCACCATTTTGGTCACTCCCAAGAATCTTAGTATAGTAAGTCCTCTACTATCATCACATCCAACTTCCATGGAAAGCTTAGTGTTACCATTGCCTCCTCATCCTGATATCCCCTTAGGTGTTGAGAATGTGAAGGATATCGGAAATGCCGGCAATGGACCCATCATGGCATCACTTAGCAAGCTGGAAGGGGAAGTTATTCAATGGTTCAAGTCCCACCCTTCCCCTCCACAAGTAATTATATCAGATTTCTTCCTGGGGTGTACACAAAAGTGGGCGGAAAATCTGAGTATACCAAGGATTGCTTTCTTTTCATCAGGCGCATTTCTGACTTCTGTCTTCAATTTTCTCCTGCTCAACTTGGACACTATAAGAATTGCAGATACTATGGAATTAACAGACCTGCCAAGATCACCTTCCTTCAGGAAAAATCAACTCCCTTCTGTAGTTGTAAAAGGTATGGAGAAACCAGAATGGAAGGCCGCTTTGGATGGGCTGTTTGAAAATTTGAAGAGTTGGGGGTCTATTTTCAACACTTTTAGTGCCTTTGAAGGAGACTACTTGGAGCATTTGAAGATGAAGCTGAGGAATGGGCATGTTTTTGGGGTAGGACCGTTGAGCTTGGCTGGTAAATCCGCAGGCTTGAGGATGCTCAATCAGAATTCTAACAACCAAAGCGACAACAGTGTTCTTAACTGGCTTGATCAGTGTCCTGATGAGTCTGTCCTCTATGTCAGTTTTGGCAGTCAGAAACTGCTCACAACACCACATATCAAGGCCCTAGCATCGGCTCTTCAGCGAAGCAATACTCGCTTTGTGTGGGTGGTGAAGAACCATGACTGGAATTCAGCTGAGTTCGAGAAGCAGGTTGAGGAAAGGGGATTAGTAGTAAGGAATTGGGCGCCACAGATGCAGATACTGAACCACAGAGCTGTTGTTGGATTTGTAAGTCACTGTGGCTGGAACTCAGTGCTAGAGAGTTTGGCCTCTGGGGTGATGATTTTAGCCTGGCCAATGGAAGCAGATCAGTTTGTGAACGCTAAGCTACTGGTACAGGATATGCAGTTGGCGGTCCTACTGTGTGAGGGAGAGCACACATTTCCTGATGCAGATGAGCTAGCTAAAATAATGAGTGACACACTAGGCGCAGAGATACCGCAAAAGAAAAGAGCTAAGAGCATGAAGGAGAAAGCGCTCGAGGCGGTGACGGTGGGTGGTAGTTCATCAAAGGACCTGGATGAGTTGGTCAAGGAATTGAACAAACTTGCAGCAGGTTAAAATGTAAGTTGCTTCATATCCCTTATTGTAGGCAATGCCAATCAGTGAACTAGAATACTCCCTAGAAATAAAGGAAGACCTGAGTGATGCTAGGAATGCGATGCCAAAAGCTAGTAAAGCTACAAACGAATATATTCACATTCAGTGATTCAGGTAGCTTGTGTGAGCAATCTGAGCACTATAGTACAAATAATGAAAATCAGTAAATTATAAAGATTGTATGATGATGATTCTTAGGAAGCTGGATCTTCTCCGGTAAAACGTGTCCAATGCTTCATCTTGTGGAAGAAATGCATTCTCAAAACCCCCACCCTATTGGTCTCTATGAATCCAACGGCAGAACTCTAACTAAAAACCAGAGCTGCACTCGATTCTTAGCTAAAATCTTCAAGAGCAACTCAACAATATTCAGGAAAGTTTCAAGAGCAATTATGTAAACAGACAAACATAATGAAGCTTGACCCATATGACACTAAACTTCAGAGAAAATTTACTACAATGAGCAGGATAAGCCACTAGCCTAAGGTTCAGCCTTAAAAACTTTCAATAGTAGAAGAATGATACGTACTTCTTTACCTGAAGTAGTTGCCCCAGCTCTCATGACAAATTGTTCTCTGATTTCGCCTTTGGGTATATATTCAGCTGAAAGATGAAGAATATAGTCAGAAAGAAGTGTACACATGTAAAATATACAAGTAATGAATCCTTAAATTCACAGCCATAAGCCAAAACCACTTCATAATGTTATGTCATAGAATTGTTTTTTTTTTTATTAACAGTCACAAAAGTTGCAATGCATCTGTTGTGTTCCAAAAACTTCAAACTGCAAGCCAATTGACCTTCATATTGTCTATGACAGCCAAAAGCCGTGAATATTGATTTTTTTTATTAGAAAAGACAATGTATCTGAATATCAGACAGCTTTTTAACAAGGAAAGGAAGAAGGGATGACAGAGGGTAGTGTAGATCAGTAGAAGGCAAAAATATTTTGCTCTAAACGAGTTTGGACTTGTTGCATCTAAACAAACAGATAACAATTCTCGCCCATCAACAAAAACCATGTTATGCTTGCTCAGGTTCAGTAGTTTACTAGTTTAACTAAAGGACTGCAATTCGCAAGAATGCTCAGTCACAATGATGCTACTAGCTACTCTTAAATCCTTGAGTCCTTAATAGTTACATATAACATAGAAGACGTCAAAACAGTACCAAAGATTGCTAAAAATGCATATTACCAAAGGTTGAGGGTAATAAAGGGTATTTGGGGTTTCAAATTATGAACTTGAAGGATTAATACTGTTACTATTCCTTCACGAAAACCAGCTACAGAGAACTGCAATGCAATTTGCATTCACCTTCAATACAGAACAAGATACATGGAAAAAGAAAGACAACAATTTTGCAATACAACTCATACCAAAAAAAGAAAAGAAATACTTTCCGGACAGCAGTAGAAAAGGACAATAATCAATCGATCATATATACTTGATTGTCACACCCTTAGCCAAAAGCATGGAGCTAAATGCTATGAGACGAAAGTATAGGCCGATAGGGTCTTTTTTCATTGGAATGAAAGAAGACCTGACAGGGTGAGTCCTAGCAACCAGAATGACAAAAGCCATTGGTAAGAACTGAAAAGTATGAGTCATGACACACAGCCAATACTAAATCATGCAAAACCAAAGTAAACATTCAACAGCAGGGAGCAAACCAAGAAAAATTACAATGCCTACTATGAATAGCCGATTCATCCATCATTTTAAGTCGAGGACATACATGAATTTCGCTTGCCATTTAGCCTGCCGTGACCCTAGCTGTACTGGTAAACAGAAAGCCTTAATATGAGTACCACCAGAAGCATAGCTGCGAAACTGTTTCCTTTTGGCAAACATGGTTGACAGCTGACACAAAAACCTGTTCACAATCACACCACCACCACCCAATCCAATTGGGGTATGGGGGTACCCAAAAGCCTTTCTTGTCATTCATCTCATGAATTATCTCTCATGTCAGGAAATAATGTCCCTCAGAAAGAAGGTCAAGCGAAGAAACTTTTATGATCATGCACTAGAACGTTTATCCATAATAATAGTTCACTACCACACAACCTATGTTTGAATAATTTACAGATTAACTAAAAGCATAGAAATTGTCATGTAAAAGCTTACTCATTGACTCATTGTTAATCTAGTTTCTGAGGACGATCACCCTAATCACAGCTCAATCAGCTAGAAGATCATACCTTGGCCTGGTGAACATATAACGGCTACCTATTTTTACTAATTGAGATGACAATTCATCATCTAACCAAAATGTCATTCATACCCTGATGAGGAATGATCACACCAAAAAATAAAAGCAAAGTCACAAATTGTTTGAAGAGCAAGTTCATACCTGTAGACCTTCCAGAGAAAAACTCACATTGCACCCTTTTTTTGGGACAACTAATTGAGTGTACTATAGTTTTTTTACCAAGTCGTTCAATAATAAGTTATTTATTGAAGTGAAAATCGAATCGTTCAACACTTCGTACAAGGAACAATAAGAATCACGATCCAACGATACTATATGAATTTATTTTGCTTAATACCCTAACTATAATGTCAAAAATCACTTTCAATATCTATTTCAAATGTGTTGTCATGGCTCAAAACAATTCAAAATACAAAAAAAAAAAATCATTTAATCACTGAAAATTACTCAACTTTGATTACAAAAGAGAATGCATCCCCACTCACTCTCTCAGTGGAGGTGCAAAATTTACATACCTAGTAAACCCAACAACTCAACGCGTGCCCTTCTAAATTGTAAAAGTCATCCATGGTATCTTGGCTACCATCGGTGTGGTATTTTCCGGTCTCCAACGAATAATAGACGACGTGGTTGCCCTTTAACCATGGAAGGTAAATTCTATTTGTCATTGCCTTGTCTCTAGCCAATACTGAAAAACATGATGTATTACTGATGAACAATATATGATTTCCAAGCTTTCCAGCGTAATCCAACATTTCTGCACAATGTCGAATTTGAACAGTTTAACCCAACGGCCCAATTTTCCAATATACACCGAGAGAATATCCCCATTAAACTCAACTATATGAGTGGAGTGCACATCATCTTCTTCCCCATCATCATCATCATCATTATCCCAACTCATGGGTGGTCGGTAGATTTTCCAACTTGTTTCTTTGTTCTTTAAATTGAATTCTCCAAGCTTCCCCAACCTATCCATGAAATAAAATGACCCCTCAAGAAACACTGGGGGAGAATGACTATTATGTTCGAATTCAATACCTTCATGAAATTGCCATGTTTCATCTTTCCCTAGTTGAACATAACACGCCCACAATGGTGTACATAATCCAACAGTAATACAATCCGAATGTGTTGGTGACGTAGAGAACCCGATGCCTTCAAGATCATGAGTAAATTCTTTGTAAGGAAAACTCTTAATCTCTCTAGTGAAGACATTAAAAAGGTGCAAAGGTTGTTTTTCCTCTCTGTACATCCTGGTGCACAGAAGTAGCCAACCATCCTTAGAGTACTCAATTTGCATCGGAGCACCCAAAGAAGAGGGAATCGTGACATAGAGTGAATCGTCTCGACATACGTCCTTTAGCTCGAATAGCCCTTGGTTGTTCTTGTTGTACATGAACAAGGGGAGGGATTTCGGGTTGTTGTTTGGTCTCCAGTATGGAATTGGAGAAAGAGTGGAGTGAATAGTCTTACATGAGGCACGAAACTTGACATAATCAAACCAGTGTAAATGCTTCGAAATCATAGCGATCACATCTGGGGGACTTATTTCTCCTAGATAGTTCTTTTTCTGTATTATTGGTGGTTGTTGCAATTCGAGCTCGTGTGACAAAGTTCCTTGGGTGTTTTCTTCCTTCATCTTATGCTTCTCCTTGTCCACTTTTGTTGTTGATGACGGCCTCCTGTTAATCGCAATAACTTTAATATTAAATATCAATTTACATAAAAATAAGTGGATTCCAACATGTTTTTCAATTGTCGATCTCACAAGTATTTCCAGAATGTATGGATGTGTAGCTGTGTATTCTACCTAGTCTCTTCGGTGTTCCTAGTCCAAATTCACAAAAGTTGATCACTGAGTGTCGAAACACTATAGTGTACTTAACGGCAATCTATTTTGTATCTGTGATCTCTTGAAGGTTGCTTTGCATGTGGAATATGCTCACAATAAGACTTCATCTATATCTTAATCTGCTCATGGGAACTTCGTGCCAGTATTAATAAACTATCTTCAAATTTAGAAAACTTCAAGTAAAATTGATTTTATTTAATATAGATTAAATTCAGTTTAGTTCAATTGTACAAGTAGCATAGAGTAGATAATTAAGGAACTTTAAACTGAAATGCCAACATACAAGAATGACGAAAGGAACACTAACCGTTGTCGTTCGGGCATGACCCAACAAGACCCACTAAAGAGATTCAAACTTGGGCATGGTAACAAGAATGTGAAATTATCTTCTTGCATCTTGTATATATGAACAGTTTCCCACCCACCAAGAGTGAAGTAGATACAATCACGTTGCACTTCATCGCTAGCCCAACACCACGTAGAACCATAAGTCCCTAGGTAAAACGCCCGATCGCCCAAAGAATCAACTTTCACCCAAGTCATTTGGTTCACATCCAACTCCCAGATTACCACTTTGATAATTTCTTGTACCACAGTCTGAAGCATCCCTAGTCGTAAGTAAGTGCATGTCAAATAGAGCCTACCACAGGATTCAAGCAGATACTCCTGAATTTTATTGGAATGGATACAAGGATCAGGAGAAGGAAACTTTAACCCAGTGGACTTTATGATGAATGAGTTAGACGGGTCGTCTGCATACTCAATCGTCACTAAATCATATTGATACGACAAGCCATACAAAACCCTGCGTAATAACACCATAAAAAAATTAGCCAATGTATTTTCCAAAAAAAAAAAAAAACTAGCTTATGAACGAAGTTACTTTGCTTGTGCATGTGTTACAGTTTGTAACTAATGTCCTAGATATTCAGCTGAGCTTGGCTGATGCAGTCATGCTGTTGCGGTTAACTTCGACTCGGCTTATTGTTATTTGATCATTAAAGTAGCTAGATTTACACTAAGAACACTCAAGTTGTAGAGAGCACAACTTTAACCGTTAAGGTTGGGGTCGATTCAAGTTAGATTTATTTAAACCAAAAAAAAAAGAGGCATCCTCATCGTGTTTTGTTTGTCTGTAAGGACTTGAATTTAAACTCAATTAAATTGAAAGAACTGGAAAAATAATTGAATTGAACTGAAAACTACTAAATGCAGTTAAAATTATCTAAAACTAATTTGAAATGAAAAATAATGAACTTTAACACTACAAACAAACAAAATAGGGCCGCGTAATTTGGAAAGGTTACTCGGACCGTTGGATGATTTATGCCTAAGAGCTAGCCTAAAAGTATATACTATATAGTAGTCTTACCCATTGCAAAGTGCTACGGAATCCATCCGTTTTGCTCGATCATCGGCAAACTGAATGCTTTGATTAACCCATCGACTTGGTATACTTGTACCTCTTTTGATAGGGCAAAAGAAAACCGCACCTTCTACAAACAACAAGATCATACAATTCCGGAGACCGCCAGCATCCGGAGGACATGTGAGAGCGCAAGTGGTGATTCGCATGTTTCCATCAACAATATCCCTTAACTTGGGAAGGGAGATTTCCACCGAGGTGACAGGGTTGTAAAGAGAAAATCTTGTACCTCTCTTATCAACGAGGATTAACCAGCCGAAAGAGCAGCCTAATATCTCCTTGTTGCTCAATGTCTTGATGCTATACTGTAGTACATGTTATTTCCGTGGTTTGGTGATTGTACTGAGCCAAAAGTTAGTGACTTCTTGCGATTGCCTAAGTCATGAGTATACACAAGCCATGGTATCTCACCCAGGGGAGGAATACCAGATTTATGTTCTTCCATTGAAAATCAAACAAATATTAACCTCTCAATCCCCCTGGCCCTTCCAATTTAAGTTTACGAATTTTTTCTCACAAAAAACTTTGAAGTTTACGAATGGCACAAGTGATTTCAGGAACCATGGACTCTACATACGAAGTATATATATGCACAACTTCGAAGTCTACCTTATATTGAACTTTGATGATTTCTTTCCTTTAGCTAATCGTGGACAAAACTTCCAGAACTCTAATCGTCCATCTACAAGAAAAAAAATATTGTATAAGAGGTAGTGGTTAGCACCAAAACTGAGGACAAAATTGATTAAAATGTAAAGTAGTCTAATAGATGAAAAAAATTTGTGTAAACCCGTTTCATATATGAGACTAGGTGAAAGGGGTCATCATTTTGTACTCAGGGATCATGTTCATTATTGTGTACTCGATGGTTTATTAATACGCGGTCTCATATATAGAACGAGTTCACACAATTTTTTCTCCAAATAGTTTACACCATATGGACAGACAATATTATTACGTAGGACCTGGACAATTAGCTCATCTCTGCAGAAATCTGAATTGGTACACCACACATAAATATTGGATAGGAAAATTAGCATTGGTCTTCTAAGAGACTTAGAGACAGACCCAATATATCAAACACCTTGTGGGCAATACAAAACAGAAGAAAACTTGAGAGCCATATAAACGATATCATCACATCACATCACAATATGGGAAATTTACTTTGCTTATTATACATAATCAACTAAACAAATAAACGATTACACTGCAGTAATAATAAGAGCGAGAGAGAGAGTACCGCCGACCAAAAGTTATAGCCTCAATAGTAATCTGAGGTAGGCAAGAGTCGAGGGTGGTGATCGGTTAATCGATTAGTGTATGCATGCAGTAAGGTCTGAAAGTTTAGAGAGAAAGAGTGCACTGGTTGTCTGGTTTTGTTGTGGGGTTGAAATAGCAATTGGAAAGTTTCCGAAAAGTAAATAAACTACCCGCTTCCAAATTTGTACATCAATCAAAGGAAGTGAGCAAGTGAAATCTCGCGGTTTTCTTTTTATTTTCTGTCCGAGGAGAGGAGGGGCATAAAGCCTAATTGAATTTATATTTTTTTTAAGGGAAAAGAGGGTTTTCATTAAATAATATTCCTACGTCATCTACAATCGAAATTGACATCAACATGATATGAAATCAACATTGCAAAATACATTCGACAACAAAACATATTTGCTAGCATCCCTCTCTTGTTAAACGACTTTCTTTTCATCGTTGTCTTCAATTGAGCAGCCTTTTCACAGAAGCGTCTTCCATGGTTTTGAAGAATGTCTAGTTCTGATATTGATCTTGCAATCTTGATGAATACAACTCTTTCTAGATCCATATGATCATTGAACTCTATAGGAACAAGAACTCTCATAACTAAATAGACTCTTATTATAGAACAGATTAGTTTTATTGGTACTACTAGTAAAACTAAACTAAAAAAAATCACTAAACTAAAAACTACTAAGGATTTGAACTGTTGGGGGCTTACCATTAGTGAAAAATACTAATGGCAGCCCCTATCGGAGGCTAGGGTTTTTTTTAGGGGAGGAGAGAGGAGGGAGAGAGACTAATAATCAGGGTTTAGTGTTACCATTTTTTAGCCTAATTTTATTTAGCACGGTTTAGTAATGCGAGGACTAATAATCAAATTTTATATGACTAATAAGTATTTTTGTATCAGTAATAGATGTTTTGATATGACTAATGTGCATTTTCATATGACTAATGAGAACTTTTGTATAACTAATGTCTCCAAACTGCACGCCTGTTTTTTAGCCACGTATTTTTTTTTCCCTTTTTACTTTTAATAAAAAAAGAAGTGTCATCTAGGATGTGTACCCATACACTTGATGTAGCCTAAACTAGGAGAAAAAAAATGGCGGTGTTAAGACTTATATAGACACTTTCGATAATGCTTCTGGTGTTGATAAATTTATCAGTGTCAGAAAGAAGCTCAATCTGTTCTTCAAGGTAACCTTTCTGTTAATGAGTATTATGCTAAGTGCAAGAAGATGTGGGATCTTTGGCAATTATACCGTACACCCGATGTACCTTTCAATGTACACCCACCTTTGAGAATAGTTAAGTACTTAGTAGGCCTTTATATTTTTATTTTTTTTTGGAGTTGGGCCTTAAATATGATAGAAAAACAAAGTGGGGTACGGAGTAAGGTACACGGGGTGTACCATGTACAAATTCGGGATCTTTATGATAATTTGGTTGAGTTACCTGTTTGCATTTGTGGAGCCTCTCAAGAAATCAAGAAGTTATTGGAAACACAGCATCTAGTTCAGTTTTTACTTCTTTTTTTTTTGGATTGCCACATTATGTGTCTGGTGAGTCGCGGACCCGGGCACCCCGGAAATTCGAGGGAGCATCTTGCCATCTCAGCTAGATGCTCCACCTCAGTTCAGTTTTTACTTGGGTTGAATGATGATTACATTATCTTAAGAACTAGTATTCTCATAATGCAACTTTTTTGAGCATGCACTAGTACGTTTATCCATAATAATTGTTCACTGCTACACTACCTATGTTTGAATAATTTACTGCTTAACTAAAAGCATAAAATTTGTTATGGAAAAGCTCACTGATTGACTCATTGTTAATCTAGTTTCTGAGAATCACCACCCTAAATCACAGCTCAAACAGCTAGAAGATCATACCTTGGCCTGGTGAATACATAATGGTTACCTATTATTACGAATTGAGATGACAGTTCATCATCTAACCAAAATGTCATTCTTATGGCCTTGTTTGGGAGTTAGCAGGGGTAGTTAGTAGTTAGCATTTAGTAGGAGCAGTTTTGACTAGTAGTTAGCAGTTAGCAAGTAAGAGTTGTTTGGTACAATTAGCAATTAGTAGTTTTACAGTATAAAATTGTGATGAATAGTAAAAATGCTGTTGAAAATGCTATCTTCAACAACATTTTCTTCAAGAGCATTTTTGAGCACTCACCAAACAAGTTGAAGAGTAGTTTGTCAAAGTCAAAACTACTCTTACAACATAAAACTACTAACTACTCTTTAAAAATACTCTCTTTTTTTTGGTAAATAATTCCTTGTATTACTAAAATCAACAACCTTTACACTGTTTTTAACTCTAAATATATACAACTTGGAATTTCAAAATTAATTGCTTACCTTCTAGGAAGGGCCTCAATTAATTTCAAAACCCAACAACAAAAATAACTCATAAACTATAGAACGTACAAAACCACAATCTACCTCTATCTGAAATGTTTTTTTACTAGACTTCCTATTTTTATTCTAACTTCAGCTTTGATCTTCTGACATACCATCTCTGTTCTTTGTACCTTGTGATTCCAGTAGCTATCATTCCAAGCAAGCCAAATATGATATACTAATGAGCTCATCACTGCCATTAACACTCTCTTCTGGAACTTAGACCCTTTGAAGCTACGATCAATCCATCTCCACAACCTGCTAACATGATGATGCTGCGTATTCATCCCCAGCCAAACTTTTAAATTCAACAGTAGACATCTTCTGCAAAATTCACATTCAAAAAGCAGGTGATTCTGTGTTTCAGCATCAGTGTAGCAAATAGCACATCTATCATCTGTACTAACATTCCACCTAAGCAGCTTCTCCTTAGTATTCAATATGTTCAAGGCACACATCTATGCTATAAACTGATGCTTAGGTTATGCTAACCTATTCCAAATATACATGTACATGATACTTTCTCTTCTGAAGGCATTAACCACTTATAGCCAGTTTCTATAGAGTAGTTACCAGTAGGATTAGCTTTCCAATGATTGAGAACTTGATCATAGCCAGCTTTGAATTGCTCTTTACACTAACTGATTTTCTTACAAGCCCATCTTGCTTGGTTAAAACATTTGTATTCCCACCAGTTACTCTCTTTAACATACAGATGATGAACCCATTTCACCCATTGAGAATCTGCTTTCTTAGCCACACACCACACACCACACATACTTCCCCATTGCTGCCACATTCCATACCATACAATTTTTAATCCCCAAACCACCACAATTCTTGGTTCTACATATAAAATCCCAAGCTACAGGGGGAGATCTATTATAAATAGGTTTCCTATCCCACAAATAATTCCTACATACAACAATAATCTTTCTCATAACAATTTTAGGCAAGATAAAAACTGAAGCCGAATAGCAGTGCATTGTCATGAGAACATAATTTACTAATTGCACCCTGCCAGCATATGGTAAGTGTTTGGACCCCCAAACTCTTATTTTAGCAATCATTCTATCAATCAGTATCTCACAATCAACTTTGCTCAGTTTTTAGCAGAAATTGGTACCCCAAGATACCTTAATGGTAATTCACCAAGAACAAACCCTGTAGCTTCAGTCAGACTTTTCACAACATTGGCATCCATTTTACAGCTATACATTACAGATTTTGAAGCATTGGCTTGTAAACCAGAAGCCTCTGTGAAGGTAGCAAAGCCTCTTAACATCAACATAACAGATTGGTAATCACCCCCACTAAACATAAGCAGGTCATCAGCAAAACATAAGTGTGATAGCTTCAAATGTGAGCATTTAGGATGAAATTTAAAGTTCTCAAGAGAGCTCACATACTTTATCAATCTTGATATATATTCCATGCAGATCACAAAAAGCAATCACCTTGCCTTAACCCCTTCTTCCCATCAAAAAAACCATTGAGACCCCCATTTATTACCACTGAATAAAATGAAGAAGAATCACAAGTCATCACCCATTGAATAAATTGACTAGGGAAGTTAAGAGCCTGCATCATTTCCTGAAGAAAACACCACTCCACTGAGTCATAGGCTTTCCTCAAGTCTACTTTGATCATACATTTAGGAGAAGAGCTTTTCCTCGTATACATACTAACAAGATCTTGGCATATCATAATATTTTGAGCTATATTCCTGCCATGAACAAAAGCTCCTTGACAATCATCTATAATTTCAGGTAGAACTTCTTTTAGTCTATTATAAATCATTTTAGAAATGCATTTGTAAAGAACTGAGCAACAAGATATAGGTTTATAATCTGAAACAAATTGTGGAAAAAAATACTTTTTACCAAACAAGCCCATAACCTGATGAGGAATCATCACAAAAAAGAAAAGACAAAGTTGCAAACTTATCTGAAGAGTAAGTTCATACCGGTAGACCTTACAGGAAATAAACTCACATTGCACTTTTTTTGGACAACTACTTAGTGTCATTCCGGTTTTTGACATAATTTTGTTTGCCAAGTTGTTCAATTTTATAGAAGTGAGAATCTGATCAATCAACACTTCGTAGAAGCAACGATTAATATCAGGATTCAACGATGCTATATTTTTTAAATTTATTTTTCTTAATACTCTATCTGTAATGTCAATAATCACTTTCAATATCTATTTTAAATGTGTCATGGTTCAACACAATTCTAAGTCTAAAAATAAATTCAACTAATAAGTGAGAATATTACTCAACTTTGATTATAGATGAGAATGTATCCCCTCTTACTCTCTCAGTGTAGTACACACTAACAACTCAATGCATGCCCTTCTATGGCTCTGTTTTGTTTGGCTGGATGAAAGTTCAACTGTATTGAACTTAATTGGAAAAAAACTGAATTTAACTGGAAAAAATTGAGCATAACTGAACTGGAATGAATTATAGTGTAAATATAACTAAACGATTAAATGGAAAAAACTGAACTGAATTGTAAGAAACCGAACTTAACTGAACTAGAAGAAACTTAACTGATAAAAACTGAACTTAACTGAACTGTAACAGATAAGTTGAACAAAACAGAGCCTATATTGTAAAAGTCATCTATGGTATATATATTGGCTACCATTGGTTTGGTATTTTCCGATCTGTAGCACATAATAGAGGACATGGTTTCCCTTCAACCATGGAAGGAAAATTCTATTTTTCCATTGCCTTGTCTCTAACCAATCTTATCTTATCTTATATTCTTATATACATACATATATTTATATGAGGCATTTCTCAAGATGTATAAGTTATGCCGTATGCGACGGAGATCTATAAGTTATGCCGTATGCGACGGAGATCTATAAGTTATGCCGTATGCGACGGAGAGCTCTAAGCTATGCCACATATGAAATAAAAAATTACAATGCGAATGCGCCAACGAAAAAACATTGCCACCTGATATATTCAATAGGCCTATCAAAGAGCTCAATGACCAAAAAGAAAAAATAGTTATTGAATTTAATCCATAAAAAAGAATTATAAAAGAACATAAAATTATCATCATCTCAGAGCTGAAAATTAAATAACAATTTCATTTTTGTGTTAAATACAAAAGAGTAATAAGATAACAAATTTATAAAATTGTTGACCGTGTAATGCACAGGTAAGGAAACTAGTACTGAAAAACATGATGTATGAATGATGACCAACAACAAAATTTCTTTGAACCCGTTTCATATCTGAGACTGGGTAAGAGAGATCATTAATGTTTACCGATGGGTCATTAATGACTACTCAAGGCGTCATTAATACACAGTCACATATATGAAACGGTTTTAGACAAATTTTGGTGGATGAACAAGATCTGATTTCCCAAGCTTTCCAGCGTAATTCAACAATTGTTCACAATGTCAAATTTGAACAGTTTAACCCAATGGCCCACTTTTCCAATAAACACGGAGAGAACTTCACCATTAAACTCAACTATATGATTGGAGTGAACATTATTCTCATGTCTTAAATTTTTGTATATATATTTAAGTAAGAATACAAATCATTTGCATATCTTTAATTTACCGAAGATTAAGGAAAGATATTTAGGGTTATACTTACCCAAATGTTTGAATCTATCTTGAGGAAAATCCTTGCACGAACGGTTACTTAAGTAGGTCAAAAGAGAAACATACTATGAATGTTATAAACAGATGATTTTTATCGAACTACAATGAGAAAAATACATGAAGTTGAAAGAAAGCACTAACCTAGTTGCCCATTTCTTAACACTTTCATAGTACGCATTCTACAAGTGTTACATTCCATTAGCAAGTTGTGTATCTAGTTGCTATCAAAGTAATACTTTTTGATACTAGTTAGTACACATTTCTGTGTAGCTCTTTAAGTAGAGTGTGGCTCCAAGTGAATGCGCTCATTTTTGACTGAATAGAGAGTAAGAGTGCTCTTGTGTTGTTAGGACGAGTAGAGAAGAAGTACTTGTACTTGCAAACCCACGTTGAGGTGTTATACTGGATTCAGTGGTTTACTCCCATTGCTTGGGTTTTCATTATAAACCTATGTGTGTCAAGTCTTAACTTCCTATATGCTCGTAACATCTTATCTCTCATTGTATTAAATTTGTCAACACAAGCAAAGAGGAACTAGGTGGAAGTGAATATCGTTTTAAAGTTCAAAAAGTAACCATATCCCAATTTACCCTCCCTCTTGAGGTACGTCTTGCACTATCATTAACCTTTTAATTAGTTTACTTAGAGGCACTCAAAAAGATTAGAGTTTGTACAAGACTAGTACGTAAAAGCTTATTCAAGATAAGTTGGGAGATCTTAGGGAAAACTTTTAAGGCAAGTTCGGAAGATCCTGTGGAAAACCTTCCAAGTCAAGTTGTGATATCTTGTGGA
>ONZK01002221.1:51327-66996 GCA_900322385.1 Pharnaceum exiguum | reverse complement strand
GGGGGGGGGGGGGGGGGGGGGGGTCGATATGTGCTAGGGAAACTTACACTAGTTGTTAGGGCCAGAGAAAACTAGGTTATAAGCTTCGTAAGTGCTTGGGGAAAACTTGCACCTGTTGTAAGAGCTTTGGAAAGTCTTGTTTGGCCCATTATAGTGTAGGTTCGAAAATCCTACTCAAGAGTAGATCATTGGTTTTACTTTTGGGCACCGAGGTTTCTGTGGTAAAAATTTCGTATTCATTCTTTTTAATTCGCACCTTCACTGTCTAGAAAAAATAGAGTTTCAATGTTGTTCCTCAGTTTCATCACTGTCTAGAAGAAACAGATTTTTAACGTTAGTCCTTAATCCTTACTCATACAACAAAGTCAGAACAAGATCTCATAATTGCTCCATCACAACGTATAACATGTTCTAACGTTTTCCAAGTTTCACTTACACATTCGTTGAAGGAACATGTTATGAAAGAACATGATCAACCATGGTCCTTGGTTACAGTTTAGAAAGAAAATCAAGAAAAAGTAATGAAACCTCGGAAACACAATTCACTCCCCCTCCCCTTCATCCCCCTCTTTTGTTTCAACACTTCTGATGTTCATAGGAACATTTTATGTTTAGTTACGTTTTAATGAAAAATAAGAGCCATATTAAACCAATCAAAATGGTTCTCAATAAAAAAATAATTTTTCTTTTGATAACCAATAGTTAAAAAATAATTGGATTTTTCACCACATACCCTTGAGTGTTGGGTTAATTCATCATATGCCCATTAATTTTTTTGGATTTGGTATAGGGTACCCTTGAACTTTTAATTTCTTACAAGAGATACCCATGAGCTACTGAAAGGTCGGAGGATGACGGAAATTATTTTGACGTGGTTTGTGTTTATTACTTTACTATAAGTTGCCGCGGGTTTCTGCCTATGTTCTTTTATAGTTTCTCCTTCTCGTCCCCCTCTATTTGTTCCCTCCTTCGACTATTCTTCTTCTCGCATGTTTCTTCCCCTCTTCTTTAACTCTAATTTACACCATTAACCGCCACATAAAAGACATCATCAATCTCTCTACTAAATCCATTTAACCTTGTTACTCTTTTCAATGCAAAGTTTTCATTTAACTCTCTCATTTGACTGGACCAGTAACAAGGGGTATATTGTACAAAAATTAAAAAGCTCAGGGGTAGGGTAAACATATACCTATTCAAAACTAATGATTATAAAAAAATAATAGTGTTACTTAGTCTTTACCTTGGTAACACAAGTCCAATTTACAACCTTCAATCTAAAAGTCTAAAACCCATCAAATATGGCTCAACGCAATCATGCCGGAAAGAAAAAAAAAGCAAAGGTAAGCAAATCATGAGTGAATGTCAAGTCTAAATCAGGTGGTGAAGTACGACAACACATGAAGAGGAAGTTTGTAAAGAATAACCTCAAAGTGGTCCAAGTGGCCTACTGTTTCATCTCCAAGAATCGATACATTCCCCGTTGATGACTTTATGGCCCACCAACAGGTCTCTGCCTCACTATGAGCTACTACCCACAGATTCATTCATTAAATTGACATCTTTATTAGTACAATAATGGTGACTAGACATTGACAACTAGGAATTTATTAATATTCTAGATCAGAAGTAGTTATGTGCGCCATCAAATTAAAACAAAAAGAAATAGACTATTTTGGATAATTGCCCTATAACATAATATCAAACTGGGAGCGTAAGGTTGCGTACATCCTTACCCTCGAACACCCTCTTTGAATAAGGATTTATACTCGCTTGTTGTTGTTAGTCGTAATATATAATATATTCTTATGTAATATATTCTATTATCGTATAATCTATATTATATACATCAGGAGCAATTAAATATCAGGAGAAGAGGAACAATCTCACGGATAACCCAGAGGTGGTAAAAGTCACACAGTGCTCAACCCGCAAAGGCAAATTCGCAAATGATGTCTTTCTCGTCCACATGCGATATGTGACGCGGTTCACTAACTCCCGGATGCCATTAGTGTACCCATGGTGGTGATAGACTAGACAACACGTATGGATTTAATATAATATTCACAGATCTCTAAGAACTTATGTTTATCTGCGCCGTCAAAACTAAAACTATTTGTTGTTGTTTATTAATCCTATCAATATAGTTGGTGACTGACAATCTCATTCTCATGTGTGTCTATCTTGTTTATTATTGCTGCTACTCTTTATCTTTTTATGATGTGATGTGATGTGATGATTAGGAGATAGCTTGATTGATTGATGATGTGTGCAGTGCACGCACCTCTTTAGTTTGAGTTTCCCATTATCTTATCTTATGACCTGTGATTTGCAACACAAAATAAATACTCGATAAGTTTTGGACGCTTCAAAAACAATTTCTTATCTAATCTTATCTGACCATGTAATAAAGTTGTCATCTTTCTATCAAAAGTAAATAAAAACAAAAAAAATAAAAGTTATGATCTATTTATTCTATAGGGTCGGAAAAAGATAACACAAAAATTGTGTTAACCCGTTTCATTAATATATGAAAATGAGTTCGCTTGTTAATGATCCATCGGGTAGTCATTAATCACCCCTTGGGTTAACATTCACAACCCCTCCCACCCGTTCTCATATATGAAATGGGTTCACACAAAATAATTTTACTAGCTAGCATACCAATGCAAGGTAGGGTTCAACCAGACCCGCAAAGCTCACCCCATTTTACCCGAACGGAACCAAAAAAAAAATACTAACCCAAAATTTTTTAATTAAGTATATTCAATATGCATTTCTAAAGTCAAATCTTCGGAAATGAACCCAAACCGGTAAATAAACTGACCCAAGTCAACCAAATATTCATTCACTAAATTGACATCTTTATTAGTACAGTAATGGTGACTAGACATTGACAACTATGAATTTATTAATATTTTAGATCAAAAGTAGTTATATGCGCCATCAAATTAAGACAAAAAGAAATAGACTATTTTGGATAACTGACCTATAACATAATATCAAACTGGCAGTGTAAGGTTGCGTACATCCTTACCCCCGAACACCCTCATTGAACAGGGATTTATACTCGCTTGTTGTTGTTAGTCGTAATATACAATATATTATCATGTAATATATTATATATTATCGAATAATCTATATTATATACATCAGGAGAAATGAAACATTAGAGGAAGATCTCACGGATAACCCATAGGTGGTAAAAGTCAAACAGTGCTCAACCTGCAAAGGCAAATTCGCAAATAAAAAACTGACACAAAAATATTCAAAAGCAAATACATTCAAATTGTTTTTCTAAAGTCAAATCTTCAAAATTCAATAGACATGGAAATGAGCCAGACCTGTCACGCGACCGGTAAATAAAATGACCCAAGTCAAACCATCTGATCCGTTTGACCCCACTTTCCCCCGCGGGCTAGGTCTATGTTCAAATATTTTTTTTATTTTTATTTTTTGGAAAATGAAATTTTCATTTCACCAAATAAGCGTGTTATATACAAGCATACATTGACTAGTATGCTAATCAAAAAGCTTACAACTCAATAACTGGATAGATGCACTAACTTTCAGAATGGATTATATAATACCTACTAGGTAGGGTTTAGATAACTCATCACATCATCAAGTAGCATCTAATCCATACAACTATTTTTAAGCATAGTGAGCTATGGGGTACTAACCTGACAATAACAACACCAACCTACAAACTGCAATTTGGAACCACAAATAGGTAGCATAAAATCTCCAAGGACAACAATTCTCAGACCGTAACAGCTAGACAAGGTATATTCAAAGCCCACCTATCCATTCGGGATATATGAATTTTCTTGCTGCTTGGTACCAAACTCTTCTCGACTTCTCTTCTGTTTGAGGAGCATCAGACACTACCACCACCACCCATCATCAGATTTATTTTCGGAGCAAAAAAATAAATCACCCTAAAACAGCAAAGGAAATCGTTAGATTGTTGCAGTTGTAAATCATGTAAAATTTCACCCGAAACATCAAATATAGAAACATGTCACGCATATACACAAGACAACCCATCAACCAAGAACATAAGAGATATCTCCATTATGATGAACTTCGACATAATGACACCGCACCAAATGTCTCAGAACTAACATCCCAAAATAAAATAAAAAACAGCAGACCCAAAAGACAAACAAAAAGCAAATACATCATCTTTCTTCATGTAAGAGTTCACTCACTCAGCACCAAACTTTTCCATACATAGTTTTTTAAAATCTACGCATCTTTTCTTAACCAAAATCAGTATTGCAATTTGCAAACAAAAAAAAAGCTACCATGCCAAGATAATTGAACAGAAATTTGAGTAATTTACACATATATTTCCCAAAACCGAACATTTCACTGCGTGCCTATGAGTAGTGATTCACTTATTCATCTGCCCAATATGCAGACGGCTGTTGTTTTAAGTTCAGATTCCCTTCTTGGCTATCTAGATTTGGTCTTTTTTGAAAGCTAGATTTGGTCTTTTTATTTGTTGAATGTGAAACTCTCCTCACATTTATAATGCATGTTACCAAAATAATTAAAGCAATAAGTGCTAGTTATGTTTACTAACAAAATGTGAGGACACAATGGTGTACCTTAAGAATAGTTAACATTAGAAAATGCAAACATATGTACCGTAAGATCAATTAAGGTTTTGTACTTCAATGCGCAAGTACATGCACATCATGAGCTATAAATAGCCACCAAATGTAAGCTCAATATATCATCTCATCAATTAATAAAATCTAATCTTTCCGCAATATTTATCTTCTCCCATTTTTATTAGCACAATAAGCACTAGGCTATTATAAAGCCAACAAGTGCTATCAGAGCCATCGATCTAAAGCCCATATTTTACCATTTTTTCCCATTTATCATATATTTTATCACGACTTCTCAACATTTACACCATCAAACCATTCCTATTTTTAAAGGTGAGAATTGTGATTATTGGAGTGTTAGAATGACAACACTTCTTAAATCTAGAGATTTATGGGATATAGTTGACAGTGGTCCCCAGAAAACTTATCTTGATGCAGCAAGAACTCCTGAAAACAACACGAAGGAACATGATCAAAAGATGAGATTATTAGAGATCAGAGTGCTTTGCAACTTTTGCAAAGTTCTGTGGAATATATAATTTTTCCAAAAATTGTCAATGCAAAGTCTGCAAAGGAAGGTTGGGATACTCTACAAAGAGCATTTCAAGGAAGCACTAAAGTTCGAGCCATCAAACTCCAAACTTTGAGAAGGGACTTGGAAAATTTAAAAATGAAGTCCAATGAAAGCATGAAGTACTACTTCTCAAGAATTATGAAAGTAGTCATCAAATGGGAATTTACAGAGAAGAAATTAATTAGGCTAAAATTGTGTTAAAATTTTTATTTACTTTGACAAAAGAATTTGACAGTGCTGTTAATGTTGTTGAAGGCACAATGGATTTATCAACCATAACAGCAGAGGAGGTTATTGTCATGTTGACCTCACAAGAAGAAAGGAAGAATAACATATCAGAAAATTCATCCAAGAATGCATTTAGCATAACCTTCAAAGGCAAAAAGTAAGAAGGGAAGGCCTCCAGTTCATCAAAAGAATATGAGAAGACCACCCCTGGTACTAAAGGAGGATAAAAGAAGGGCAAATATCCCCATGCGGTGTTTGCAAAAAGACAAACCATCTGGAGAAAGATTGTAGATGGAAACCCAAGCCACAATGCATGTTTTGCAAGCTGTTTGGGCATATTGAGAAAAATTGTTTCAAGAAACAAAATCAAGCTCAAATTTTCGAATGTCAAGATGATGAAGGACATTTATTCTGTGCACACCAAGCCTTCACACAGCTCTAACGATGATGTTTGGCTTATTGACAGTGGATGTAGCAATCACATGACCAAGAGTTATTCTTACTTCACTCATATTAACAAGTCTATCAAAATTCCTATAAAGATGGGCAACAGAGCAATAGTTCATTCAAATGGCAAGGGAACAATTGTTGTGGAGACCAAAAAAGGGGACAAGATTTATCAAAGATGTCTACTATGTGCAACAGTTAGACAAGAATTTGCTCAGTGTTCCGCAAATGATGATGAACGGCTGTTCAGTTCGTTTTGAAGGCAATGATTGCATAATCCTTGATCCGTCAAAAAAGGAGATTGCTAGCGTTACCATGAAGAATAAGAGTTTTCCAGTGACGTGGTCATATTCAGGGCATATTGCTCACAAAGCTGAGGCTAGTGAGACATATTAGTTATGGCACAAGCGATTAGGCCAAAGAATCACGAGGCCGTACAAAATTTATCGAACAAGCAACTTGTGAAAGATCTTCCAGTCATTCATAATTTCAAGGGTGTATGTGGAGCATGTAGATTGGGAAAAATGCACAAACTTCCTTTTCACAAAGATGGAGCCTAGAGAGGAAGCAATAAATTGGAGCTTGTACACACTGATCTGTGTGGACCCATGAGGACTCTCTCCCTCGATGAGAGCAAATATTTTATTCTCTTTATTGATGATTGCACAAGGATGACATGGGTATATTTTATGAAGGAGAGATCACAAGCCTTTTTGATTTCCACAAGTGGAAGAAAACGGTCGAAAATGAAAGTGGATATTCTCTCAAAACCATTTGAAGTGATCGTGGCAGCACGGAGTACACTTACTTCTAATAAGTTTTAATAGTTATTGTGAAGATGAAGGAGTCACGCATCAACTCACTGTCGGATATACACCACAACAAAATGGTGTTTCCGAGAGGAAGAATAGAACTGTGATGGAGATGGCTAGGAGCATGCTCGAGGAGAAAAGTTTACCAAAGAAGTCCTGGGCTGAAGCTGTGTATACTTCAGTATATATTCAGAATCGCGGAGTTACCAAGGCTGTCAAAGATGTGACACCCTTTGAAGCTTAGTATGGACACAAACCTTCTGTTAGACATCTCCGTATATTTGGTAGCATTTACTACTACCACATCCCCGATCATAAAAGGACCAAGTTGGATGCCAAAGGTGAAAAGGGAACATTTATTGGCTTAGTTCTCAGTCTAAAGGTTACAGAATTTTCAACCTGAAAACTGAGAAAGTTATTATAAGTCGTGATGTAACTTTTGATGAGGATGTTTCATGGAACTGGGATGATCAAAAGGAAGAAAAAAGGCTTGTTGATGTTCCTATCGAGCATACAAATTCTTCTGAAGTCAATACTCCCACGACACCGCCTCATAGTATTTCTCCAAGGAAAGATTCATCACCTAATAGTACCAATGTAACAGGTCTTAGAGGGAAGACATCCGTCTCAGATTTATATGTGAAATTTCCGCGCATTGATCAAGTTGATGAGGATGAAGATCCAGAGGTATGTCAAATGGCAATAATTGAACCTACTCATTTCAATGAAGCAATTAAATTTCCAGAATAGAGATCTGCAATGGAGGAGGAAATCAAGATGATAGAGAAAAATCAGACCTGGGAACTTGTTAACAAAGCGATACACAAGAAAGCTATTAGTGTTAAATGGATCTTCAAAACGAAATTCAATCCAGATGGCACAATCTTGAAGCACAAAGCACGGCTAGTTGTCAAAGGATATTCGCAACAATTTGGGGTTGACTATAATGAGATGTTTGCACCAGTTTCAAGACATGATACAATCCGTGCAATTCTAGCTCTTGCAGCTTCTCATGCACGGGAGGTTCATCAGATGGACGTCAAGTCCGCATTCCTCAATGGTTATTTGGAGAAGGAGATATATGTACAACAACCTTAGGATTTGAAGTCAAGGGACATGAAGATAAGGTCTTGAAGCTGAAGAAGGCCTTGTATGGTCTTAAACAGGCTCCACGAGCCTGATATAGAGGATCAATGAGTATTTTGAGCATGAAGGCTTCGAGAAAAGTCTCAATGAATATACGCTCTATGTGAAGAAAAATGATGTTGGTGATATTTTGATCGTCTCATTATATGTGGACGATTTGATCATCACCGGAAGCAATCACAGTCTCATTTCTTCTTTCAAGGAGAACATGATGCAATATTTTGAGATGACTGATCTTGGACTAATGAATTATTTCCTAGGTATGGAAGTTGAGTAAGGTCCAAAAGGAATTTTCATATACCAGAAGAAGTATGCAGAAGGACTATTAAAGAAATTCAATAGGGAGAATTGCAATCATGTGACAACTCCTCTTCAAGTCAATGAGAAGTTGTTTAAGGATGACGGATCTAAGAAGGCAGACGAGAAAGTCTATAGGAGCATTATTGGTAGTTTGTTATATCTCACAACAACTAGACCAGATTTGATGTTCCCAGCAAGTTTTCTCTCAAGATTCATGCAAAGTACAAGTCAAAATCACTTTGCAGCAGCAAAGAGACTTTTGAGGTATGTTAAGGGCACAACACATTATGGTATATTCTTTCAAACCTCTACTAATCCAAAGTTATAAGGTTACACTTATAATGATTGGGCCAGATCGTTGAATGACATGAAAAGTACATATGGCTATGCATTTACACTTGGAAATGGTGTATTCTCATGGCTTTCACATAAGCAAGCCACCATAGCACAATCAACAGTAGAAGCTGAATACATTGCTGCATGTTCAGCAGTCAATCAAGGAATATGGTTGAGCAAAATTATGTCCGATCTAGGACAACCTCAAGGAGGAGCTACTACCATATTTTGTGATAACAAGTCTGCAATTGCCATTTCTAAGAATCCAGTTTAGTCAATTGAAGTAGTTTAATTCAATTCTGTTAAAAAAAGTTTTCAGTTCCTAATCCATGTAGAAGTTATATATCACTATTATTAATATTAATTTTACTTCACTATTCATTTTATTGTTTGCATATGTACCCTAATGTATAAAGGTGTTGGGCACATAAAAACAAATCATCCAAACAAACAACCTAACAATGGGGAAAAGCAAGAATAACTAGAAAATCAAGAGACAATATGAGAAGAATGAGGTGAAAAAGAACAATGGTGGTGAAAACAACAAAAAGAGTGGGAGTAAGAAGCCGGCAGCGACAAGAATAAGGATGCCAACAATGCACCACCTGAGGAAACAGTCCCAAAATTAAGCGCGAGGACACCAAGAACTTGCCCAAGGTTGCCATATAAACCAAAAGCTCACTTTGCCGCAAGATTTTCCCTGACACACAGTTTATGGCCCACATCGAGAAGTGTTCTTAAGTCATGATCACTACTTTTTCATGCTTTAGTATGTTACGATCGATGAAATAGATAGACTTTAACTTCAGCGTCTCATGTTTGATTAGAGTATTGGGATCTATTGTTGGGTTATTATAATGTTTGGATGATCACGTACAATATACTATAGTGCGATGCTATTGATCATTTGCTCACAGGTCAAACGTAGTCAATCTATTGTTTTATCGTTATACAAAAATGGAAAAACCCTTGACCCATAACTCTCTCTCTCTTGTTTTATCGTTATACTAGTTGTTATTTATTTATTAAAACTAATTTCATACTTTAACCTAATTAACGTGTTTCGTCATCTCTTTGTAACTATAATTGACTGATTTGGGCAAACGTGAACTTAAAAGTGATGAAGTACTTTGGTTTAGTTGTTTTAACACTCAACTATATGATAACATATATATTTTCATTGACATACAAATGATCACACACGTATATTGACATATATTATATTATATACTGTAAGATATTATATTGTCTATATGATATTATATATTGCTTATAATCAGACAATAATAATCAAATAATCCTATTAGAAGTAGAGTTACTTTCGAGGAGCCTATATATTACTAGGCGGAGACATAGAAGAAAGTGGCTTGATCCCCAAAAAGAGTTTTTGTAAGATGGATTTCTAGTTTTATCCCTGAAAAGCTACAATGGGTTTAGAAGTTGAAGATTGTTAAAGAGGCTTTGGCCTATAGGAGAATGTCTTCTATTGAAATGATGCAAATTACAAAGTGACGATTTTGGCAGCTTTTCCGTTCATAAAGTCATGGTGGATATATTGCAGTCTGGTAGAAGTTATTAGTAATTTATGTTAGTGGTTTATTAGTTAACTAGTTATTGTAGTATTTTGTGTTTATTAATAAAGTAGGTGTAGTGGTACAAAGTTACAAACAACCAGTCAACTTCATGTGTATTTAAAGTTATTTTGAAGATAATTCCTAACAATGCTTGTTTTAGTAGAATATGTAGGACCTCAGTGCTAAAGTGGAAGTAAACTAAAAAAATGAGTGCATGTCTGATTCAAGAGGAATGAGATAGGGTCTCCTTCATTAATTGGAGACTCCATTATCACCAAAGAACACATTGAAGGGTGATCTGCACTTGCAAATAAATTAAAAAGAAAAGAACCAAAAACCTTCCTCTTTATCTCTCCAACTAGAAAACTAGAAAATTAAGTTACTAGAGAAGATTTTCACTCAACATGAATGGAAGAACATTGACTATGGAGTACTAGTAAATTTTAGTATAATGAAGGCAATTTATATTAATGGATCCTTAAAAAATAATTTATGTGATTTTCATACATATAATTATCAACACAGTCATTCTGCAAACAATCTCCCAATCTTTCGAGGTAAGGCTGCGTACTTTAGACTCCCTCAGTACCCCATCCGATATTGTTCCATTAAAATAGTTTCATAAAAAAAAAAGGAGAAGAAATTGTTGAAGAAAAATGAGAAGAAGAAATTAGATCGAAAAATTTCCTTCCACCTCGGCATTTGGAGAAGGACTCACATTTCTTAAGAAAGTTTTTGACACGTCAACATACACCAATAATGTCTTACGGAAGTTTTCTGATGGACACTTGTTTCACTTGTTTTTTGAAACTAAGGAAGTAGTATCTTTTTGGTAGGAAAATTATTAAGTAAATCGTTTCCCTAATCGACTGATACTTTACGAGATCATATTTCCGTTATCATGTTATGGGCTCTAACTCCTCAAATTTATAAGTTAATTGGAAAGATTGAGTTAAATTATGACATTGATGGTGTGGATGAAGATGATGTACACTCACTCCACTCATATAGTTGAGTTTAATGGGGGAATTCTCTCTATATTTATTGGAAAATTAGGCCATTGGTTTAAAATGTTCAAGTTCGACATTGTGATGATGAAATGTTGGGTTACGCTGGAAAGCTTGGGAAATCATATATTGTTCATCAGTCATACATCATGTTTTTCAGTACTAGCTACTGACAAGGCAATAGAAAATAGAATTTATCTTCCATGGCTAAAGGGAAACCATGTCGTCTATTACTCGTTAAAGACAGGAAAATATCACACTGATGGTAACCATGATACCATGGATGACTTCTACAATTTAGAAGCGCATGCATTGAGTTGTTGGGTTTACTAGGTGAGGGCTTCTGAATTCTTTATCAGATGATGATTTTGTTACAGTATAATCCTATTGGTACATGATTCTTGTGTTGTAAATTAGATAGGAATATTAATGTAGATTTGGAACATGAATGTACCATTGCCGCATTGCGTGTAATACTAAATTGAAATAAAGTTGAATCTACCATCGTGTGTATCTTTAAAACTTTATTTTGGCCTATGTGATACAGTCTCAATCCAAAGAGAAGAAAAAAGAGGGAAAATTATTGGATAGATTGATCTTCATTCATCATTTTATATTTTTATTGCCTCAACTATATGTCTATATAGGCTAGCATGTACATCAAAAAAACTACATAGCTCGTAAACATAATATACCATGCTAATATTATAAATTTATAACAAAGATTTAACTTAATTTAGTTAGTTGTATGAGTGTAATGAGACTATGGACAATCTATAGCTCATGCCAAAATGCCTGCTTGCAGCAATTCTTTGCTGCAGAGTGATTGATCTAATGATCTCTGGCAAGAACCATCTATAGCTAGAAGCCTAGAACTTAGGGAGTAATTAAATAACTTTTGTAGAAACGGATTATTTTCAATGTTTATCTGAAAGAAGGCATTGCTTTAGTTTTTTTTTTTCACAGAAGCGTTGCTTTATTGAATCTGCTGGCTTCATAGGAACTTTTTTTTTTCGAGAACCCATAGGCACTCTTTAACTACAGCAAGTGTTCGAATTAACAATCTGTTGGGCATACTCTTAAGTTCAAAGGGTGGTCTTTTTTATGGGCAAGATTCTGACATGGCAAATTGGTAGTGTTTTCGGCGTTTGTGGTTTGTAACTTGTAATATAACTTTGTAAAGGTGTTCATGCCTTCATGGTGGATGCCCAATTGTTAAGATGCAGAAAGCATTAAACTCTTCTAGCTAGGAGTCAAGCTTCCCTCCTTGCTTATAGAGTTAGAAAAAATGTATCATTGCTTCTACTTCAAAAGCTTAGATTGAAGCTATGGAATTAAGTTTTGGGGGCTCAATGGCATACTCATCGTTGTAGTAATAATTTTACTTGCTTGAGCTTTATTACGTTCCTATGAGCATATAATTATTCTCTGTAAGTCCCTTACAGTATGATATCCTCTAATGTGGTTTGGTTACATAAAGCACGTACCCTTGTCGGACACTAAATACTTCATACTTGGACATGGTAACAAAAGCACTGACATTAGATCACTTTGATTAAAAAGTTCTCAAATATTTTGACTCGGATGTACACTAGGTTATACACACTTGCTGGACATGTGACACGTCTAGGCCCGGAATTCCATGTAATTTAGCATTAAGGACACTGCAGAGAGAACTCTGAAACTCGTGAGTCTTAATTCAGAGCATTTGGAGAGTGCTAGAGTGACCCATTAGATCTAACCCGGTTATGACTTTTCCCTATTTCTCTAAAACTAAAAAAGAAATGATAGTAATTTAAAGAGATGTAGGCAAATAAATTTAGTGGGTCGTTGAACTGGAGGATCACCCAATCTTTTTCCTTGCTCACCCAAAAGATTAAATTACTTACCCTTCGATCTCTAGATTGAATTACTTACCTTTATATTAAGTGATCGTCTTTTCGAAGTAAGGTTGCGTACATCAGACTCCCTCAGTATCCTATCTGAGATGGGACTAGAGTGGTGTTTGTTGTTTTCTTAAGTGATCAAAGTTTTACTTCCAAGATTGCAGCAAAGAAAAACAATATAGCTTACAATTACGCTGTTGACTGAAAAGGCAATAACACTAGGCAATTTAAAATCGTGCGCCGTTATTGCAAGCCTGGAAAACGAAACCAATCCGGAATTGAGTAAATGAATAGCACGAAACAATCTACGTACAAAGTACATAAATTATACCCCAAAAGGTTGAATCGCATGTACATGAATATACCATGATAAATATCTTATTTCAGCTCTAATTCTTAATTATGGTTTGGATCAAGTTTGTGCAATATCTTTATCTTGCCATGATACTTGTGTGGGCTATGATTTTGACATTGTTGTTCATTCTTATCTCAGGCCTGCAATTGTTGGAGCATGAGAGTAAGTCATTATATTAAGGAAGTTAATGATGACATAATATAAATAATAAGTCATTCAAATGAAGGAAATAAACTAAAGAACTTATAAAATAAATGAGTCTTGCCTTGCCCGACATTGAAATACTTCTGCAAAGCCAATCTAGACCTTCATTAAGCCCTTCCCCTGTAACCGCACTAGAACTCTGTATGTGCCTGCATGCACGTACACTTAATCCTCAAACATTTCTACTTATCACTATTATAGGATGATTACGGCCTTACGGGACAAATTTGTTTTTAGGTGCCCTAAATACACATTTCGTTGAGATACAAAGACTTCCTTGCGTTTTCCATTTTTCTTTCGTGCCTTTGTAGTCACATGTTTATAAAGATCGACGTCATTGGACAATTATAAGAATAAGATCAAAAGAAATATACCAGCTGTGAAGAGGAAAGTGATGGAGTTCAAGCTTATCAGTAATGTCAAAAATTGACTTGGCATTTGAAAGGTCTTGCTTGTTGGCGTATACTAGAATTGATGCCTCGTCCAAGTCATACTTATCCTGTGAAATTATCAAAAAAGTATAAAACCTAATTAATGAAATGCTCACTGCGAAAGTGAGCTTTGTATTACTAGTAGTATTTGACGGGCATAAACTGAACTTTTTCTTTAACTGTTTTGACACCAATCAATTCAATTATCAAAACCTTATTTTTTTCACGGTCTAACGGGAGCTTGATAGCTTGAAATGGGTTTGCTCTTAACGTTCTTTCACGGTCTAATGGGAGCTCTTTGTGACGGAGTATTTTTTTTCCCAGTTATGGCGTGGACCAATAAAAAAATAGTGGCACACAATTTTGGCACATAAATGTGAGACAGAGTATCCGGACTCCTATCATTATTGTTATTTAGGAAACTATATAGTGAGAATTTTTCAATGATTTATTAATAATTAAGAATGGACATCGATATCAAAACTTATGACGTTTGCAATTTACAAGTTAAATTGCGAAAAATAAACTGAACTAAACTTAAGGAGAACGGACTCTTACACTCTCATTTAGCATCTTATGGAGCTCATCTCTAGCCTCTGAAATTCTCCCACAATCTGTACTGTCCACTACAAAGATACAACCGGCGGTTTTCGTAGGTGGCCAGCACACGGTCCAGAGTGCTCGATTTTGTGCCTACATACAAGAGAAAAAGGCAATAAAGATTATTCCTATTTTTTTCTTGATATAATCTGTATATTTCTTTTAGCTCGCATAATATTACACCACAATAATAAGGGCACTTAGAGAAGTTATACCGTACACCTTATATGGACAACAAATTCATATACCCTACTTAGACAAATTCATATACCCTACTTAGAAATTCGACAGATACACTCTCTTTTCTTCATTCACTCAATATTCATCTCAACTAGCTATCACCAATCCTATAACAAAAAATATGTAATGAGTGACCCTTTCGAATTCATTAGTGAATTTTACATTTGAGGTGTACGATGGAGTGGAAAACCTCAGGTGTACGATATAATTCGTCGGACACTTCTATTATGTTGATGTTAAATATTATATCATTCTAAGAGTCAAGTGGTAGGCTAATAGATTTACATACATGCCATACAGAAAAATTTGGGAGAAGTAAATAATCAACATTATTTTACTTTCATTAAATAATAGAGAAAAATATGTGTAAACCCTTTTTATATATGAAAATAGGTTAAAGGGGGTCATTATTGTGTAGCTGAAGAGTCATTATTATGTAGTCAGGAGGTCATTATTATGTACCCGCGGGGTCATTAATACCCGGTGACATATAAAATGGGTTCACACAATTTTTCTCCTGAATAATAATATGTCACATACGAAACGGGTTTACACAAATGTTTGTGCATACCATATTATTCCTTGATTACCTCATAAGTTTTGTGAAATGAATTTGTATACTCACATATATGGCAAAATTGTTGGGAATATCCTTACTTGTGGCGAGTAATCAGGAATAATCCATACTTGCGAAATAACCCATAATAATCCCTACTTGGACACCCGTAGCCAGTAGCGGTCCCTAATTCGTCAGAGCTGGTTCTCCGGTGAGATATTGTACACGTGGCTTAAAAACACCTGACATACGCTAAGTTGACAATAGCCTATATGTACATGTACACAAATACATACTAAGCTTTTTAAAAAAAAAATGGAAAAAAAAATTAAAAAAAAATTGATGATCCAC
>ONZK01002221.1:17392-45131 GCA_900322385.1 Pharnaceum exiguum | reverse complement strand
GAAACTTTGTAAGTTTTTTAACTCGACAACATAAGCTCGGGCTCGGCTCGAGCTCGCTGAATTTTTTTATGAGCCGAGCCGAGCTTCAATTTAAAAGCTCGACGAGCTTTGAGCTCGGGCCGAGCCCACCCAAAAAAAAGTAGTGAGCCGAGCCGAGACTGTCCAAGCTCGGGCTCGACTCGGCTCGTTATCACCCCTAAATAGGAGAATACTATAAGGGCATGTTTATCCCTTTTATTTTCATGGTTATAAAAACTAGTATTATCATTATACTTTAATATAATCCCTATAATCTGGGACCCACATGACCAAAGTACAAACTTGAGTTTTAAAATCCACATCATTGCCCTTGTACCCATAATAAGCAATTATAGGGGACTCACTTCTTATTTTGTTCTTTTAAATACACGAAATTAAATCTAACCAATAAATTGTGTAGTACCAAGTTAGTCTAACTAAGGATCTCAAAACAAAAAAGCTAGCCTAACCAATAAAATTAGAAGTATTAAAAGTATAAACTAGAGTATATAAAAAAGATGATGTGGCACAATCTTTATACTTTCACTAGTATAAGGGCTAAACATGCCCTAATGCATGGAAATATGGAATGATGATATGGGTATATGACCATCCAATCACAAATGTCATGCTAATGTTGAAGGAGGATAGGAAAATGGATACTGCATTTGGCCAAAAAAATATACGAGCATAATCATTTTCCCCGGAAAATTTTTAAACTATAACGAACGAAGATATTGAATATGATTAAATTAAAACAAGTGCATACCAATCGTAGGTATAACTGGTACTACTGTACCAGATTTGAGCTTGTAAAGAATGGTGGTCTTTCCACCATTATACAAACCCAACATCACAAGCTTCACCTCTTTCTTTCCAAATACCATTGTCCTTAGCTGCGACATTGTTGTCTTCATGTACGTTTTTGATCTCTCAACTGCATATCAAATTAAACCCAGAAAAATCCAAACCAATAATTAGAGAATACACATTATACAAAATTCAGGTATACGAATTACGAGGACTAGTATAGGAAGAACAAATGTCACTTTTTCTCTTAGAAAGCATAGCTTGAGCATAAAAATTGACCACGTGATTAATGGAACTTACACGCTGGGTAGAAAGAATGACTAGCCATAGCTATAGTACGTATGTATACGACCAAAATTAACAACAGAACACAAGAGAGAAATTAAGTTTGATAGATGAAGTTCTGTATTTGAGCTGAAGGCATTCGTTGTTGTTAAATGTCAACTGGCCTAGTGGAAATATTGTAACGCTCATAGGGCATTCGCGAATCTTTTGGATTTTTTTTACTGTTAGTGTAGAACTGGTTGTAGGTTGACAGGTTGTAACTAATGACTTCGATCTATATAGTTTGACATTGACCAAGATCTGCTGATCGATATGGTACTTGGTCCCCTTCATTCATAAGTAAGTTTTCTTAGAGAAAACTTGCTAGTGTGTTGTATTGGGTCATATTATATTTGAAGTCTCTGAATCTCTGATGACTACAGTCTTAATTTTCTGATGGCGTCTGCTTTCAGGGAAAAAAAATGATGGCGTCTAACTGATGGCATCCGTAATTCAATTCAACTTGATTGATTGACTTTGAGGTTCTATGATGACAAAATATTAAACTAAATTTAATCTGTTAAAAACAATTTAGCTTCGTTGCTTTAATGTGAGCCGTGTCCATCGTAGATCTTTACTGGTTATTGTTGATTCGTGTTTTAAAACTTAGTGTTTCATTTGTTTGGTGAGCAACATGATTTGCTGATTCATGGACAAGCATTGGGCAGTGTTGTTTAAATTGACGAGGAAGTTGAAATTCACGTGACAGAATGTGGGAAATATAATGTACTTACATTTAAATGGTTCACAATATATGCTTACATTTTATCTGATATGGCTGCAAAATAAATTAAAATCAGCACATCCACCAATAATGGGCTAGTCAAACCGAGCCTGAGAATGAGTAAGCGTCTTTTTTTCTTTATAGCTGTATGTCGTTTTTTGGGAGATCGGCTCATCAGTGGCGGTTGTAAGATGAGGCATTCATATATATTCATTAATACCTTCATTTGCAACTCATACATTCAATGCATATATATGCTTTATCATTCAACAACAAGAACAATATCTCAGTCTAAATCGCAAAAGATCGGGAGACTGTTTCCAGAATTTTAAAACAATTAAATATTTTTTGTATTTTCAATTTTATACTCATCCAAATTTTAAAACAAATAAAATGTTTAGAAAATTGTAAAATATACAGTTGTAAGGGAATTGTGGGGATAAACTTGACCCATCTAACTGCAACGAGAATAAATAAAAGAGTTTGTTGAACTTTGCTTAGTAACCCAAATTTATCCATTGGAGTATTGGTACTTATTCTTTGTTCGATTGGATACATAAACCTGTTTCACATAAACATGTAACACGTTGATAAATTAAGTTTTTTCTTCTTTTTTTTAGTAGATATATAAATCTATGGAGGCATACAACAACAAATATTCTTGGGAGTTGTCTGGCCTGGGAAGTTTTCACGACAGTAAGGTTCCCAATGGCCTGATCCTGGCATTTTGCTACAAGGTACTTCACAGTCTTTGGCACATGTGCATGGTGTATGTTCACTGGGGCATAAACCCACGACGGGATTCATTTGGAAATGTGGGCCGAAGGACCTTGCCAAGCTACCTGTGTTTGCAGATAAAAGAAGAACAAAAAAAACGGAAGTTTCAGTATGTAAACTTATCAGTTACTTACGATGATATACAACGTAATTCAGAAATACATGGGTTATTAGTAGCAGGCTAGTAAGATTTACCTGGGGTATTAAGGATTAGTAGTAAAGCTATCATGAACGTGAAAAGAGATGATGGTTTCATTTTTAACCACCACAATCTGTAGTACTTTACTGCACTCTTCCCCCTTAGAGCTCTGTATCCTTGACGATCTAAAGTATGCCCTTAGCTTCTTAATTCTATTGGCATTTAAATAGGACTGTAGGGATAGGCCACTGTTTGTTCCTTCCTAGTGTCACTGATATAGAAACAAAACATAAGCAGAAACTATACCTAAATAACAAATTAACAACAAAGGAAGAACTTTTAACATAAATGAAACAGAATCATATTTGATACAGAGGAAGAAATGCGTATAGTGCAGTGAATTTGAATCAATGATATCTTTGGAAGATTTCAATTAATATGTCAAGCTCTTATGATAACATACAAAAAAAGCATATCTAATACACGATGTACTGTGTTATAAGCTAGGAGCCTAAACAGGATCGTTGAAAGTTATTTACTCCTTGGCGATTTGGGATTATATGAATGTCTCCTACTTTACAATGTATTTGTGTCCGACCAATTCGACCCAAACAACTGTTAAAGGCCCAATTGTAGGTTTAAGATTTTAGACCAAGATCTATCGCACTTTCAATTCAACAAATCTAGAGATTGTATCTTTTGATTTCAAAAGAAGGCCCTTTCTATTTTTGATGGTGGCATTTTAACTTTCAGTACTCCGGGAGTGTAGTTTCCTACTCACCTAGTCACCTGAGCACGCCTCTTCGCCAGTGGCGGAGCTGGAATAATTTTTGGTTACTATTAATACAAACTAGTATACTAGTATTATTGTGGGATAATTACACTATAAATGGCTATCCAATCTCAATTTTGATGGGGGCATATGACCCCATCCACAACACATAGCTCCGCCACTGCTCTTCGCTCGTAGAGAGCATTGTAACTTTGACGTCTTTCAAATTATTGTCTTGATCATTTTTATTTCTCTTTTCTTTATAATCTCGAAGATATTGTAACTGTAACGTTATTTGTAATTTTATATACGGAGTATACAACAAGAATATTTTTAAAGAAGTATTTGAGAACTTGTAGTTTTAATGGTGTCAACTCTCGGTTCTCAAAAAAAAATGGTGTCAACTCTCGAAGCTTAACTTAAGATCAATTAGCTCCATTTAATTGCTTAAAAAGAAATACTAATACTAATCTATAGGAGTATGTATGTAATAAGATTGTAAGTATGTTCATGAAATTGGCAGCGTTGACTTTCAATCTAACACCCTTTATTTTTTTGACCATTGACTTATATATTAGTCCCCGACGACCGAACAACTTTGATCCATAAATTATGTGATCAACTAGCTAGTTCCATGATAATCAATATGACTTGACTTTTAGCTGAAGTTGCGTTTTTGCATTTTGATATCTTGTTGAAGCATACATGCATTGAGATCCAGCCTACAGCAGGTACGCTTCTAGGTACACAATTGTACTTCCAAGTTTCAACTTTAGAATAGTTATCCATTTTCCATTTTATAGTTAAAATTTTGCTTTTAAGTCGATAACTAGTAATTGATGAAGGATGCTGCATTACTTTCTTATTGATTTACAATATGTTCTGCATTTGCTTAGATATTGGCTGTTGTACTACTTGTGTTTCTCACTTAAGTCACAGACAGATACACTCATTCTCATTTGGCAGACCCTAGAGGCCTAGAGGGTCTCGGAAACAACCTCTCTGTTTTCTTAAACAGGGTTAAGGTTGCGTACATCCTGACCCCGAGTGCCCCCATTAAATGGGAATTTAGACTCGGTTGTTGTTGTTGTAGTTGTTGTTTTGGCCAAGGTGACCATTAATTTGATCTGAAGAAGAATACAAGCTATGATAGTATGACTAGTTTATTGTTCTTCCGTTTTCTATTAACGTTCATGCTATCATTCTTAATTGATGACATTGCTTTCGATACCATCCATGGCACACTGGGTGGACAATTTGGACATGGGCAAAACAAATATATAGTCAATTGAATCCTTTAATCTGGGGATGACAGTGTAGGTTAGTTCAAGCCTTCAAGGAGTATAATAATATGGAAGAAATTCAAAGAGCAAATGAGGAGTTGGAACGGTTGGAGAGTAAGGTGCAAGAACAAGTCAACCAAGCAAGGGTGGCAAAACAGGAAATTGATGAAGAAGTCGGCAGGTGGTTAGAAGAAGTTCGAGTGTTGAGGAGCAGTGAATGGTTTAGTAAGGAAAACGAAAAAACAAAGACAACTTGGAAAGGAAAATGGTTTTCGAAGGATAAGCTAAAAAGGAGGCAAGAAGATGTCTTAAGGATGAAAGCACTTATTGATCATCTTGTTCTAGAGGGAAAGAATCTTTTGTGTGTCTTGCAGTCTTCTAAACCTGTCGGGATTGACCTTCTATGGCGACGGGGTTTTGTGAACTTCAGCTCTAGGAAAGGTACTTTTGATGAGATCATGGAAGGGCTAAGGGACGAGACTTTAAGTATCATTGGCATATGTGGTATGGGAGGAATTGGGAAGACTGAATTCGTGAAGCAAATTGGTCAGAAGGCTAAAGATGGAGGGTACTTTAAGAAGGTCCTGTTGGCTACAGTTTCTCGCACTCCTATTGTAAGAAAAATCCAGGGCCAGCTAGCCGACATGTTGGGTATACGGCTGAAAGAGGAAACTGAGACTGGCAGAGCTAATGAGCTTCGAGTAGCACTAGATAAAGAATGTGAAGTCCTAGTTATATTCGACGACATTTGGGAAGGAATTGATTTTAACTCTCTAGGTGTTCCATTGCACTTGAACAAGCAAGGGCTCAAGATTGTTCTCACCACACGGCTCGAACAAGTATGCAATAGTATGTGTTGCAGAAAAGTGATTCGGTTGGATGTGTTAGAAGAATCTGAAGCATGGATTTTATTTGACAAGCACTCAGAACTACGAGGTAAATCTGCACAGGTTCATAACTATGCAAGAAGAATTGTCAGAGAGTGTGGAGGCTTGCCACTTGCTATTGTCGCAGTTGGGAGTGCTCTAAGGGGAAAGAGCGCACAGGAATACGAGAATGCCGCTCTAAAACTTTCTAACTCTACCTTTGTGGATATAGAAACTGTCGACAGGGATATCTACTCCTCCCTCAAGCTAAGTTACGATTACTTGGAAACTGAAGAAACTAGGAACTGCTTCTTATTATGTTCCTTGTTTCCAGAAAACAGCAGCATAAGTGTAGAGGATTTAATGCGGTATGCATTTGGGCTATGTGTCTTCTCAAATGTTGATTCAATGGAGGACGTGAGAAAGAGGATATTCGATTCTGTTAAGAGACTGGTGGAGGCCTCCCTGCTGTCACCGGAAGTGGAGGAAGATGATAGCTACTGGATCAACTTTCTTGAAAGAAATGGGGCATACTTGCATGAGATACCTGAGATGAAAATGCATGATATGGTTCGTCATGTTGCATTGTGGATAAGTAAATGCAAGGGCTCCTTATTTTTCTTGCCAACTTCATTTAAGGAGTTTCAACGGAAGGACCTGTATAAGAAGGCAACTGTCATTTCAGTTGATGAAAACTTGAATTGGGAGTTCCCTGGAAAATTGGAGTGCCTGAAATTGGAAATTCTGCTTATGAATGTTCATTATAGTCCATTGCCAGGTAACAGACTAGAGATAATAAATTGCTTAATTTATAACCAAAATCTAGCCCCCGTCTTGTATATCATACCCATAAAGCTTAATCTAAGAACTGTACCAGATGGATTCTTCGAGGAGCTAGGTGATCATCTACAAGTCCTCAGGATTCTACATCGTGGTAATAGCTTTGAAGTTTGTTTGCAGCAGCCACTTCCATCATCCCTCCAACATCTTTGTAAGCTGAGAAGTCTGCATCTCTGCACAAAATATTGGACAAGGTATCGTATTATAACATATCCTCATCACCTTATTTTAAATCTGTACAGCATATTCAACAAGCACCAGATGCATGCATTTGTAAGACATGGACCTCTGTGGGAAATGATTTGGCATGGTAGTTGGAGCATCTTAAAAATTGGTAGTTGTGTTGATGGTTTTTTAGTGTGTGACTAGAGGCAAGGTTCTTGATTGAATGATATGTATTTGTGGTTGCGTTAATTGGAGCATCAAAATTTTAAGCTTCTCAAGAAACAGTGCTCAATTTCCTCTTTCAAACATGTTTTCAGACTCATGCATTACTAATTTAGGAGTCACATTCCACTTCTTTCAACTGTTATCCGTTGTTGGGACTTCAGAGTTTGACACTGTAATATGGGTGCTTGCAGTGATCAGAACATCTCCATATTAGGAAATCTGCATAACCTTGAGGCTCTGACATTGGAATGCAATGTCACTAAGAAGCTGCCACATGAAATAGGGAATCTATCTAACTTGCGTTTTCTGGATGTAAGTTCTTGTGAAGACATAACAATACCCGACAATTTGTTATCACGATTAACACAGCTAGAGGAGTTATACACCATGCCAAAGTGGGACTGGAGAAATGTGACTATAGCTGCTGTGTCGGAACTTCAATTCCTGCCTCGTTTGACTGTATTTACTGGATGCTTCCGCGGCATCAAGTGCTTTCCACCCCAATTTCGCTTTACTAAACTGCAAAGGTATGAGATAGACACCTCAGTTCACGTGCATATTAGAAAGTGGATGAGAAAGTTAAGGCTGGATGATCTTGATGCCTCATCAATGACAATCATTGACCAGTTGATTCATAATGTAGAGGTTCTTGATATTAGGGGATCCGGATCATTGTGCTCTTTCAACAACATAATCCCACAAGTTGATGATAAAGGTTTTCAGGAACTTAGAGTTCTCAGGCTGGATGGTTCCAGTTTGAAATGTCTGATTGATACAACTGAACTGCCTGCCATCCCGTCAGCATTTTTTTCTAATCTGGAAACTTTGGAATTTCGGAAAATGCCTGAGTTGAGCAGGATTCTTTTCGGCCCACCTCCGCTGAGTTACCTAGGAAATTTGAGAAAACTAGTCCTCAGCATGTGCCCAAAGTTGCGAAATATCGTTCCCGACATGCTACCAGTTGCACCAAAGCTTGACCGTTTACATATAAGGAACTCTGATGGGCTCAAACACGTGTACCAGCTAGAACCACAAGCATTGGAGTATGGAAAAGTTGAGCTTCATCTGCTTCCCTTTCCTACAACCATATTTCTATATCAACTGAAGGAGCTACAAAGCATATGGAAAGGGCCTAATTCAACGGTATGAACCCTTGGTGTTCAATCTTCATGCTCAATATTCACCTCTATGAATTGCTGATAGACTTGCCTGCTTTTATCTGGCCTGTATATAATGTTGCCTTCTTCTGCACCAAGAATGAATGTGCTACCCTCTTGCATATTGCAAATTTGCATTGCCTTCATTGATATAGATCATATAGATTTTCATCTTTTAGTACCTTCGTCCCACTACGGGCAATATCAGGTACCTGCAGGAAAGGTAATTGATGAATTTATCAAGATGAATCACTACAATTTTAAGAGTTTTTGTTGACCGTTGAGTGTTCTAACACATCTCATCTCATCAGACAATAACACATAAGTGGACATCAGCGTGTCCTGCATTATGGCGATAGAATTTTTCCTTCTGCATTTGCTTATTAAAGCATTCTTGGCAGTTTTGGCAGTTTTGAAGTTTCCGATACATTGATAAACTTGAGTGCATTTTCGTTGCAGGGGATAAAGATGGTCGTCAACGAGGAAGATGATGCGGAGTCCCGTATCATGCTTCTGGAGGCTGCAATGTTGAGGAGTATGAACTCCTTTGTAGAGATGAAGATACAGAAGTGTGACCAGCTACAAGAGATTTTCTATCTTCGTGATCTTGTCAACCAAGCAAACATGGCCCTTTTCTCTAACTTGGTTAAGCTAAACTTGATTGACTTGCCTGAACTGGAGTGCATATGGAGAGGCCCTCCACAGAAGTATCGCCTAAGCAAACTTGAACGCATTGAAGTGCTGAATTGTGACAAGTTGACTGTTCTTTTCACACACGCTCTAGCAAAGAGTTTATTCAAACTGAAGTACCTAAATATTAGAGAATGCAAGTCCTTGAAAACAATAATTGCACCTGAAGAAGGTGATGATTTGAATTCAGTATCCAGCTTCCAACACATCATTTTTCCAGAGCTTGACGATATCACCATACAATCATGCGAAAATTTGGAGACCCTTTTCCCAATGTCATTTGATATTGAAGTTCTTCCGAAGCTAAGAACAGTTTCTGTAAAATTCTGTAATAAGCTGGAAGAAGTACTTGGATATGATCAACAAGGAGTAGCAGCTAGCAGTGTGATGAATTCCGAGACTGCACAAGGCAGCGCATCAACAAGCACAAATTTTCAGGATGTTGAACGGCCTTCTTCAGGTGGCACTTTTCATTCAAAAAAGTACTTCCCAGCACTTGAGGAGATTGACATCGAACAATGTGGCCAATTGAAGACTGTGTTGCCGGTCTCCTTTGATTTTCCAAAACTCAAAAGCATCACCATAATAAACTGTGCTGAGCTGAAGCATATATTTGGGGATGGACAAGAAAATCTGGGACAAACTTGTGAGACCATCCTGAACAGTCTGGAAAAATTGAATCTCTTTAATCTACCAAGATTAAGCATCCAATCTCTATTTCATCTGAAGGTGGACAAGTGTCTAAAAACCAGTAGAAGCTCGAGAGTCTCACAGCCTTCACGTCTAAACCAACAGGTATGGTGAATGCACATTTACTGGTAGCCTCTCTGTTTGAGTGTTTGGTGGTGCACATCTACTGGTAGCCTCTGAAATTATTACTATCATAAAAAAAAAAAAATCTATAGGTATTCTAGAGCTATCAAGTAATGGGAAAGTGAATCAACTCCCATGCAGTTTCAACAGAAATTGAAGGGTCAAGCTTGGTTAATATTGCTTTGCCTGATCTTGCAGGACCAAAATCATATAATGAAAAACGGCCACAACTGTGAAATATTGCAAGATTCAATGATTTCAGATGAGCATGAAAAGTACACAGGGCTCGCACTTATGCTTGGAAGATTACAAACTTTGAAGCTGGGAGTGCTACCTGATATACACTACGTTTGGAAGACGCCCAGTACATTTATTGATCACTGTAACATTCGAGAAATAGAAGTAACCAGTCTCAGGGACATCAGAATACTCTTCAGTCGTACTATTGCTAAAACTCTACACTCACTGAGATCTATACATGTTGGAAGGTGTGAGGAGCTGGAGCATATCATTGAGCCACAAACTGATCGTGAAGAAGAATTTGACTTACAAGATCCATGGAAGGCATTGGTGAGCATGTATATTTTCGAATGTGGAAATTTGACTAGTCTCTTTCCTCTCTCTGTAGTTCAAGATCTACAAGCACTTGAGTATCTGGAAGTTGAAGAGTGTCCCCAACTGAAGCACATATTTAACGATGACATCTTAGAGGAGAGGAATACTATGCAGTTGAAAGAGATACAACTTCCAAACTTAGAAAACTTAAGACTCGTTGAGTTAGAAAACCTCACAAGCTTTGCCCCCGCAAATTGGCATGTCTATTGCCCTCGTTTGGACGAGCCACTTCCTGGAGTTGATGAAGATTAAGTAGGCACTTTTTATACTCATCAGCTTGTCATCAACTTCTGCCAATATAACGAAAAACACCATAAATTCTCCAAGCACAGTGAAGTCATTTTCTCAGCAAGTTTGGAGATGTTCATTAAACAAACACACACATAAACAGTAAGAATTGGTGAACAGTAAGAATTCGTGAACAGTCCAACATAAAGATAACACAAAAACGGTTCTTACATCAATCTCGTAACATTTCACTTAACGCTCTTTACCCAAGAACGAACCTGACACTGACAATGTCTCTCTGTTCCTGTCTGTCACCGTCACCGTCTCCGCTCCCTCCCCCACTCCCTCCAACTTCCTTCCCTCCCTCGCCACCTTCTGGAGTCACTTTACCACAACCTCTGGTAGCCTCGTATGCCAGGAGCAGCCCTGCAGCCTGCTAAGCAATCACCCCTACCACCAATGAGATAGCACATTCAATCACCACTACAACATTTGATATATCACATGAGTAATGAAAGATCGGATTGAAAAACTTCAAATATTTTTTCCTAAAATTATGATCTTTTTATTGAAAAACAGGTGAGCAAAGTAAGGGTGGTTTTGGGGTTTGGGAAGTGAGTAGGAATTAGTGGACAAGTAAATCTGGGGAACTCCCAGATACTAATATACAAGTATTTCTTCTATGTTGGGAAGTATTTTCATAGTTACTTTTTAGAGGGCGTAACCATACACCGGTGTATTACCAAGACTTATTGGGAAGAGTATTTAGTATTTGAGCTCCAAAACTCTATGAAGTTTCTTTATCCCCAACCTCTGGCATCACAAAAGTTGTTCTTTAGTAAAGCATCACCAAAATAACTAAGTAGCTATTCTATAGAGTATCAATATGACACAACAATTTCTGATCTAGCATCACTGAAATCAAACTATCAACTTTGCAGTGGAATTTCAATATAAGAAACGCAAGCAATTAGCTAACTCCTTGGCACGAATGCCTCTTGGGCAGTCATATGGCACGCACCAAAAAAAATAGGTTATGTAGCAATATGTTGGAGGAAGACCCTAATCTTATCATCTGAGACTATAAAAGATCATATTCCATCTCACCGAATGAACCTGATCAAACACATTAAATAAAGGCCTTGAAACTTGATTTTCTCCTGAAACTTGATTGCTAATCCGGCATCTTACTCTTTTCTCTTGCCTCAACCTCTTGATCTCTCCCACTCTCTCATCTCGAGTCTCCTTGACTACTCTCGAGTAAGGTGTCTGACATTAATTTTCAAAAAATAAAGATTCAGGTACACGACTTCAAGGACACGATTGTGAAACAACAAGATACGGTAATACGAAATAAAAATGACTAGAAACATTAATCTTTATTAGAAAAAAAATAACAAGATAGTTCCAAATTTGCAAATAGCATAAGTATCTTGATTATAGAATCCAAGATTAATCTAAGTAAAAAAAGAAAAAATTATTATTCTCCAGCTCCATTATCATCGGCTTCACTAACTTCCAGGATCGTGTCGTGACAAAGCATAAGCACAAGTGAAATGTGTCATGTCTCATGTCCAATTGTGTTCACCCAGGATCCTCAACTTAGAGCACATGTCCAAGTAATTTAGGAAGTAAGGATGGCAATGGGGAAAAACAATGTCGTGGTGGATATAAGGTCCCGTAATACCGAATTTTAAACATATGTCCATCCCCGTCTCATCACCCACTACAAGTATGGAATTCCCATACCACCTCTCCCTGGGAAGTCACAAACCAAAAAGTACACAAGCCCCACCACCCACTTCAATCTATTAACTCCATTAAGCACCAAATTCACAGTTATTACACACTTCAATCCATTTTATCAACAAAGAAATATAAAAGAGTTCCACAATTTTTCATTTTGGTGCTTTAAATTTTCTATCAGAATTTTCATGGATGAACTTAGGCATCTCACTATACTCGTTTTCATAACAAGTTGGGGTCACTTATGCACACACATCATTAGTTCCACAGTTTCAATATGCACAAGTTCAAACACAATTTTAATAGGTACAACAAGGGCATGGCAGGTGAAATAGGATACATATTGGACTAGCCAGGGTGGTTGCGGGATTACGGTTGTGGATAAGGCAGGTATATCCTTCAGACAACCACTATTCCCCAATTCATGGCCAGTTTTTTTACTTATCCAACCATACCTGCACCATCACCCATCAAAGTAGCAGCCGTACTCACATTCATAAGTTGTTATGATTAACGTGTTGATGTTTATAACAAAATCATCAATTTTGTGAAGGAAAGCAGAATCAGCAGATCCCCTCCACCCACCCCACTGGCCACACGCACGCACAAGAAAAAGAGGGGGGGAGTAAAAGTATTGGTACCTATGTCTGAGCAGAATGGCATACTGTTGAATGAGCTGACTCTCAGGGTCTCAGTAGATGAGGAGCACATCATCAAAGCTTTCTCCAATCTCCATTATGCGCATGACACTTTGAATTCCATAAAACACCTTTCATATCATTAATGCCTGAAGTAATGGAAACTGTAAGTTCTTGAGTTAATCCAACAATTTCATTTGTGGGACAAATATATATCGAAGGAATACCCGTAAAATGGATGATGTAGAACCACTGCTATATAACTCATTAAATAGTATATATTTTGTGTACTATCATGAAACCATGCACATCCTAAAGCACAGATAAACAGGAAACATGACTTGGTACTATCATGGTGGAGTGGTCAAGTCAAAATCCAGATTCCAGAATGTGTTCGAATGAGGTCATCATAGAGCTCTGTGTACACCTATCAGGCTAAAAGGGTAAATGCAAAACACAAGTGGATATACCCTCGCTTCTACAGCTTCCTTTTTTTTTTTACAATCATATAAGTAATTACTAGCAGTCTATGTTGGACTTCTGAATAATGAAAACCAGACTCTGCAACCAAATGCTGCTTTACCTTGTTGCTTACACTGCCCACGTTTTTATCTTCATTCTTCTGAAGTTGAATGACAGGACCTCAATGTCCAGAATGAGGAATTCCCTGCAAATTGCAAAAGAAATAACTCAGTATAGAAAGGCAGAACACCTTAATTACTATAACTCTAGTATCTGGTCCCCTGCTTCACAAACGTTCAGAAAAACAGAGTCAACCCTTGGATGTCATTGTGTATTGGAATAAGAAAGAGTCTTCCCTAAATTAGGAGCTTGTGTTTATACACCTGATTTGTTATGGGATCGCGTTACTTTTTTAGCTTCTTTGTGGGCTAAAAGTGCTGGAGCATTTGTAGACTATCCTTCGACTATTTGCAAAGGAATTGGTCTAACTTGTAATTTGTTGTTAGGAGGACCACTTGTCCTCCAACCCATTAATAAAAAAATTCTTATCTAAAAAAAAGTCATTATGCATTGGAATAAGAAAGAAAGAAGGAACACGTCAAACCTGCAGGGAAATGTTCAGTCACATAATACACAATGTACAACTTATATAGCAATTTGAAATTTGCAATTTAGAGGGTATACATACAAAGTGATAAGTTACACACCTGATACACAACATAAAAAGCTGTTCTATGCTTCCATCCAAACCATTAAAAAAAAGTAGGGTGTTGACTCACACATCTAATGCACAACATAAAACTGTTACATGACACCACCTGATCCAGTAAAGTAATAGGGTGTAGGCAAGTAGCTGAATTAGATTAAGATAAATGTTTTATAAAAAAAAAGGAGAATATTTTTATAGCCCTTGTCCCAAATTTATTTGAGGTTGGCTAGCAAGGACCAAACGGAATTCGCACCAAGGTCAAAAGATTATCCAACTCGACTCTCAGAAAGATGAAAAATCAAAAATCTTAGGATAGCAACCAACAACCAAGAACAAACAGAGGTTTCAGCCAAATTTGAACTTCGATTTAATTATCCACCACCAGGAAAAGAGGAATTTTTAGGACCCATAATAGAATAAAATGTATTAAAAGGTCCTTTAAATAATAAGAACATAATAATCTCCTCAGATCAGAAACTTACCAGCATCCAGACATACATGATGAGCCATGAGGATATTAGCACACACTGAACCAAGGTCAGTTCCCAGGTCTCTTACATACTTCTGTAACCCTGATGCCAAGCATCAAAAGACTTGTGTAGCTCCACTTTGGATAAGAATCCGGCAAGGCTGATACTGCATTAAAAGCACACAACATGGATATAAGGGACACAGCATTCCAAAATAAAAGCATAAAATACATTGCCAAATATGGGTTAAAATGTTAGTCAATTGAGCTGCCACAATCAACTCTATGAGGGCGCAAGGTTTAAAAAGGAATTGTACAAAGGCATAAGAAAAGGGGGGGGGGGGCGGGGAGATGAGCAGATCAAGAATAGTGTATGAAAGAGGATACAAATCAGATGAAGACTTGAATCAAGGAACAGACAGGCCTAGGGGATAAGGGGAACAAACAAGTCACATCTCAGATCGGGTTTCTCCCTAGGCCTGTCTGTTGTCGCATTATCTGGCCTGCAAAATGGTTGGTTCATACAACTTCTGGCAATGCCAATAAATGGAAAAGAGAGAATAAACCCTAATACACATTATCTGGCCTGCCAGTGGGGTTTGATTCTCTAAAAGACTACATACAGAAAAGAGAAAATAAGACCTAATGGCTAATAGCCTAATGTACATCAAACAGTGTACTGGGACCATCACAGAGTATAAAGCACAAACGACGCAGTAGGAGTAAAAAAATTAGAATACCCAACCTATCGAAACCCCTGTTCAGTTACAAGATCTTTGGTTTGTAAATCAGATTAACCACAAAATGATGCCTACCCAATAGAAGTCAACCACATAAAAAAAAATCCCAAATTTCGCCCAGAAGATCTGCTCAGCAATACACATATCCACACAGCTTGGTATGAATTACCTTTATAAATTGGAAACTACAAATAAAAGATAACATAACAAAGTAAACACATTGAAGGCATGGAAAACAATCCCACAGCTAAAAAAGCCACATAACAATAAATAATCAAGCTTGAAAAACTGGAAAGAGAAACATTTATGAGGTGACGACACATATTCTAAGTCATTAGGGCTCAGCATACCTCTCATATATATGACCGCCGCCTGTTAGATATTCAACGTGAAGAAGTAGAAAACACAGCGCCTTATGATCCATATTGAAACATATCATGAATTTTCTTGTCAGGTAAAATTCCTCTTGACAGCATTACACATAGGAAAAGCTTTGCCTCGGTGAAGAAACCCCTCTTGCACAATCTACTTATGATAGCATGATAATCTTTAATGGAGATATCAAAACCCTTATGGAGCATGCAATGGAAAGTTAAAACTGCCGTACATACATCACCCTTAACACAATGTGCTTTTATCAGTGTGGTGTAAGCAAATTTTGTCAAAGCAACACCCTTATGTTGAAGAGATCCCATCAGGTCATCAGCATCACTCAAGTAACCATATATACAGAGAGCATTCAGAAGAATATTATAAGTGACAGGACTGGGTAGAATGTCGTGCAATATCATCTGATCATGCAGCCTAAATGCCCTGTTCATGTCCTTGGCTTTACATAGATACTGAATTATTGTATTGTATGTGATTTGATCAGGTTTTTGACCAGTGACATACATATTAGCAAGTACTTGAAGAGATTCATGCCATCTCCTTTGCTTGCACAGACCTTTAATTATAACGGTATATGTAACATGGGTTGGGTTGACGTTTTCTGCCCCCATCTCCTGAATCAACTCAAACATTAAACTCTGATATCCATATTTACAATATCCATCCATAAGGGTGGTATAAGTTACAGCATTTGGCTGAAGACTGTGAAGCTTGATTATCTTGAACACCCTTTTAGCTGCTTCCAGTTGTCCGCTTATACAAAACCCAGCAATCAAAGAATTAAATGTAACAATACTTGGACTAACCCCATTTTTATTCATTTGCTCATATAACTGCACAGCATCTCCAATACTACCAGTCTTCACATACCCATTAATCAGAGTATTATACAAAGACACATCCAGAGATAAATCGACCTGTGCCAAGGTGTCGAGATACATACTTGCCTCTGCCATCAATCCCTTCTCACACAGCCCAGAAATAATAGCCTGATGAGAAAGTGCGCTTGGGAAGAATCCTCTAGTGTACATCTCGTTGCATAACTGCATAGCATCTTCCAGTTCTCCTCTCTTGCAGAGGGCATGTATAAGCATAGAATAAGCAACAAAATCTGGTTTGATACCATTGGCTTTCATCTCATCGAGAAGAGTAAGAGCCTTTTCAAGATGCCCCATTCTACACAAACAACTCAGAAAGACGCTGTGGGAGACAATGCTCACTGGAATCCCCTGAGACATCATCTCATTCAGTAACCTAGTTGCTTCCTCCATCTTGCCAGTTTGGAAATAACCACATAGCAGTATTTTATAAGTAGCTATATTTGGATTCAAGCCCTTTAGCACCATTTTCTGGATGACCTGCTCAGCCTCGCCTGCAAAGCCAAGTAAATCAAACCCTTTAGCAAGAGAGTTATAAGTCACAATATCAGGTTCAACTCCATGCTTCTCCATGTCATCTGTAAAATCCAAAGCTTCTTCCAAAGATCCAACCATACACAAACCATGAATTAAGATATTATAGCTGTATCTATCAGGGAAAAGTCCATACTTGAGCATCAGGCACAGGAAAGACTTGGCAACATCTACTCGACGCATTCTGCAGAACCCTGACATTAGGATGTTGAATGATACTACAGAAGCTCCACCCTCTTTCCCCGACATCTGCCGCCAAAACTCTACAGCTTCCTTGAGCATAGACTGCCTACAGAGTCCATCTAAAAGAATTAAATGTGTGTATTTGCTTTCTGGGATTCCTCTATCTTTGATATCTTCGTAAACCTCCCATAAATAGCGGGAGTGCTTCAAGTTTTTCAACATACTATCATAAGTGTAGATTGATGGCTGCAAATTCAAATTCTTCATCTTAGCTATGACATAAATAGCAGCACGCACCATCTCACATTTTGAGTAGCAGAAAGCCAACATATCCCATACCATACAGTTCCAATCCCAGTCGCTGAAGCCGCCTTTCTCAAGAAGCTCGCATACTGAAGACGCAGACTCAGGTCCTAGTCGTTTCACAAAACAAGTACGAACAGTAATGTGAGAACAATCAGTCACTTCTTCAATTAACCAGTCAGGCAGCACATATAAAAACGCCATTTACCCTTCTTTTTTTTCTAAAACAAAACATCATTTACCACCATTTGGCACAATGCTTACTTAAATGATTTCATTTTTTGATAGAAAAATAATATATATTGAACAAGTGGCAAATGAGCCTCCAAGGACTGTAATTACAAAGAGCGCCAATTGCGTCGCATAAATGAAACAGTCTTTAAGAGCCCCTCCCCACTTCGCCCACATAGAAGTAAAACATTCCACCATACCCATATGAAAACAATTGATTGACACATTTTTTACCAAAAACACGACTTTTTTTTAGATAACATGGGTATCTAGGCTTTGCCTAACTAATCCCATCGGCCCTCAAGTTAACGACCGGTAAAACATCTAATGGCCCTAAAGAGACTCAAACTTGGGAGCTCTTGGGAAAAAAGTCTTACCAACTGAGCTACCCACTCAGGGTTATCAAAAACGCGACTATTACGCTTCAACCAAATACGCACAACGTCACAGAATCCTCTTGTCCCTCCCTTTCCCAAAATCAATATACCTAAATCATCAAGAAAATCTAGAATTAGAACAGCTGGCCGGGAAACCCAAACCTCCACTAGTAATCGAAAAGTCTATGCTCATAAAGTCATAATACATAAGTCTGGAAAATGTAAAGTCGTCGCCATACGTTGTTAATTTGCTCCAAAAAAAACACGAACCTTTAAAGGTGCTTTACACTTCCACACATAATTCACTACTTGGAAAGTACCGGTGACCAGACTACTAATGCGAGCCAAATGAAAGAACTACTAGTATAGATGCCCGACTAGTCTCCCACCCATACACGACTATCTTCTACAACAACTAGGTTTTCTCCACGACAGAAAGCACATTTTGGAACACACTAACTTCTACTCCCTCCGTACTTTTCATATATAGCATGATTTTTTTGGCTAAATGACTCATTTACCCCTTGTACTTGAACCAAATTACCCTACCCCTTATTCTCACTCACCCACTTGTTGAGGGTAAATTAGTCTTTTTCCAGTTTTCTTAAAATGTGTGCACTCCTCAAAAGTGGAAGAACTTTCAGAAACGGAGGGAGTACTATATTATCAGCACTAGCTAACCTCTATTTATCGTTAGCAAGTCTTAGGTACAGCGGGTGAATTTATTACTTACTAATAAAAGGCGCTGACTAATGGCATTAAAAAGCTGACTAGTTATATGTTGTAATACTAACGGGTGTATCAAAGAATTGGAGATTTATCGTTGCCAACTCGCCATATATAAAATGTAAAGACATAAAAGAAGTATAAGAAATATTAGCAGAGCAGACCTTGGGATTGGACAAAGCCCAAGAAGAGGCCCATAAGCTCATGAACCCGAGATTGAGAAGCAAGAACATGACCCACAGCGAGAACAGAGGCTTTGGAATGAAGAAACCCATACTCACTTTCAAGTAACTCAAAGAACGCAAGGCCAAGGCCGGGGTTTTCAGAGGACAATTTAAATATAATCTGGTTAACGGTGACGGCGTCAAGGGAAGGGGAAATGAATTGACGGAAGTGAGGGCTGGTTATGTAGGTGTGGGGCCCGTGGTGGGTTAGGCCTGTTATGACGGTGTTAATGAGGGTTATATGAGTCGGGAGTGGGGAAAGGGAGAGTGTGGAGAGGTGAGAGAGTGGAGTGAAGCGGAGGAAAGGGTGTGGAAGTAATTTTGCGAGGCGGGAGGGTGAGAGCATATGAGAGAGTTGGGGTTTTGGGGGGTTTAAGGATGATTGGCTGGGAATGGCTGTGTCATTTGACGACAGCGTTGGTGTAGTGGCTGACGGACAGTTGCAAATGAGAATTTAGAATTTAGGCGTTTTGATCCAAGTTTATTATTATTAATTTTATACAATCTGGTGTATAATATGAATAATTTTGTTCTTAGAGGGTAAATTAATAAAATTAAAACTATTTGTACCTACCAATAATTATAAATAGTACTAGAATATTGAATGGGTTAATTAGGGAGTCATATTCGGGTCAAATTTTTATTTGATTTTTGATAAATTACTTGAATTTAATTTGCATGAAACGAGCCTTAATTCGTATTCACTACGTTCTAAACGTTTAGCGAGTGGATTTGCTCTACACTCATTCATGATTTGCCCTAAAATCATTTCAATTTCTTCCATATTGATTGAAATGGGATTTATCATTTATGCGATTATATTCGTTAATAAACTACTTGATTTGTGGTTAGCACTAATGGTATGGAACATGGCAAATTACTAGGAAGGTATCTGATTCTACACTTAGAAATTTGTCAAAATAATATTACTTACTAAGCGGAATTTTTGAGAGAGAATCGTGAGAGAACCAACCCTTTTTAGGGAGATGGGATCATCTCCTTTTTCATGTTGGTTCCAGTTCTCTCTCTTCTCTATCTCTCTCTTCTTTCCTTCTTCCCTCTCTCTCTAAATCTAATGGTCTTAATCGAATGATCCAAACGGTGTAATTGTAAATTTCCTGTTTCTTAGCAACCGGAGAGGATGCAAGCCCCATTTTAGGACATCAGCTGATGTGGCACACTGTCATTGGATAGAAAGGTAATGTTAGTTTTGATTATCCGCAAACTATATATTCTCAGTAGGTGGTCACTACCCTCTACCCCATACTTGATACCATCTTCTAAAAGGAAAAATAAAAGGATGCTTAAATAACAGATAATGTGGCACATAAATAGAAATAATTACTCCTTCTTGAGGGGGCTTGAATGAATTAGACCCATTTGGGGGTGAATGATTACTCTCTCTCCTCCAATTTCTTCCATCAACCACTTGCCCCAACTATCATCTCCCTCTTATTTCTTCTATTTTTAATACCTATTACCCCTAAATAATTCCCCCCATACCAGGCAAGCCCTTAGTGTTTCAAAAGTACGATGCAAATTTAGACACTAGTGTCAACATGTGCTATCTCAATTTAAGAAAAAAATATTTAATTGGTTCCCATTGGGGAGGAATCATTCCCCTCCTCCTTCCCTTTTCTTCTACAACCACCACCACCACCTTTTTTCCTATTGAAATTCATTTCATTACTCCCTTAATTATTACTACCAATCCAGGCATGCCCTAAGATGGCTCCCTTATAATTCTAGCACAGGTAGCACCAAGATGGTCACATCTTTCTCCTCAAAGACCTTGTTTGAGGGATATCTTACCTTTAAAAAAATGATGGTTCCCAATTGTACTTAAAGATACTTGGTTATTTACACCAGAAAAACTTGGTTATATATTCCTTGTATTGAAAATGAATTAAAAATGACCCTGGCAAATACTCCCTAGTGTCTTTGACCTGAAAAAGCTAATAACCTCATTTGTAATTGTTGCTCGCTTCAAAGGTCTCCTTGATGGCTTAGCTTAACTGTATGACGTCTTTCAGTTGTTACAGGTGCTACCTACAACAAAGAAAACAACAAGAAGGGCCTTTTCATGTGCCTATTGCCGTGTACTAAATTTTTTTTATGAACCTGGAAAGGCATAGGGCAGGTTTCAAGTTCGGGGAACGATGGGGTATCTTAATCTGTACAGACAATACGTTTGCGTCAACATTCCAGGACAAAAGAGTAGGAACAAAGATTAATTAAACTGGACCCATAAACATATCAGAGTTACATGCTATGAAACCAACATTGCAGCTGAAAACAATGCGCATATTGCACTGTTACTTTTGCCGGTCATAATTACTCCATGAAAATGATAATCCTAATCATAATTTAATGTTTCATGGCATCCATGTAGAGTAATTTTCATAGGATTGTCATGTCCTAATTAATCAGAAATTATGAATACTGTGTCATAGGTCTGTCGGCAGAGTGTCTTCTGAAGCAAGCATGCAAAATGCTCATCATTGTTAATTAATTTGTTATATATAGTTCTTTGGTCAAACGAAGCCCCATAATCATCAGTTTTGGCAGGAAATACAAGCATACGTTATGAGTTAATTAATTAAAGACGGGGCTTTTAGTTGTTCTCCACTATTTGTTGATGAGACACTTTGTTGTTAAGTCCCATCGTAACATTGTCTGCATGAATGAACTTGATCATGAAGCTCGCCAAACATTATTTTCGATTAATTGTTCTTTAGATTGCACCTTTTTTTTTGAGAGAATCTTTAGATTGCACTTTTATTTTTAAAAGGTAAGGAAGATGTAGGATTATTAGGAGACCGAAGACCCTCCTCTCAGGGAACGCTCCCATCATGACAGCTTGGAAAATAAAATATAGTTTTATAGACCATGAAGTATCCCAATGTCATCCTGAATGCCTTAGCCTAGATAGGCCATCCAATCCGACCAATGCTCGATTGCCCTCTCGAAAAATATGTTGAACATCAAACCAATATAAGTCATGAAGCACACTTCCAATCTTTAGATATAACTAATTATATCTTAAAACTAAGCAATTATGCACAACTAAATATAAGGGGGCCGGGTACGTAGTCCCTTACGCTTAAGTTGAGTTTTTTCTCTTTTTTGGTTGTCCGTTTGGTTCACCGGACCGAATCCGGCTACGTCAAAACTCGACCCGGGTCTAACTGTGGTGAGTGAGTCTTCTAATGAAAGTCTCTACATACGCTGAGACTCGAACTCGAGACCTCACTTAAACGGTATGGAGCTGGTTACCACTCCAACCAACCCTCATTGGTTATGCTTAAGTTGAGTTTACTTGACTGGCTAGTTGTTGGTTTAGGGCCATCAAAGAACAAATTAAAGTTGATAGTTTAATTTAGGTAGAGATGATCATGAAAACATACGTTGTCCACTTCTCACCGTTTTAATATATGCCTTATGTGGGATGATCATAGGTTTTTGATTTAACTGAAAACTGTATAAAATCGCCATTGGATGTCTTTTTTTTCTTCGTTTGAAGGAGTCATTTATCAACCATTTTCAATTTTTATACGTTCGGATACTATATTTATTTGATTCTGACTTTTTAAAATCATTTTTCACTATATATTTGTCAAAATTACATTGAACTTTTTTAATGGGAAACAATAGATTAAATTAGGACATAAATAAAGATTACATTATTAGATTCGAGGAAATAAACTTCCATATTAAATTATTTTCTTTTCAATTTATTTATTACAGATCCATTTAAAGCAAAAAATTCACAAAAAATTATGTGAACCGTTTCATATATGAGTCTGAGTATTAACGACCCCTCTGACAAACATTAATGACCCCTTTCACCCAGTGTCATATATGGAATGGTTTACAGAAATTTTTCTCAAAAAAATTATCTAACAGTGTTAAATCAAGTTATAGATTTTAACAAAACAAAATTTTGTGTGAACCCGATTCATTTATGATACGGAGTCACTAATGATCATCGGGGGTGACTAATCAACCTTCATCGGGGATCACTAATGACCACTGAGGGTCATTAATCAACCTTTTTTGACATTAATTATATGTCTTATATATGAAACGGGTTCACACAAGTTTATATGTATGTTAAATTTGACCCAAAAAAGTTAAAGGATATAAATTCGGGAAAAGAGAGAGTATAGTATGAAATTAATCAAATTGAGCTCATCTGTTCAATCGTATTGCCGTGCACAATGTTTAATTATGAACACGTCTACTGCAATGCGCCAATGCGTTATAATCACTCGAAAGCGAAGATAAGACCAAATTCTTTTATTATTCGTTTTTTGCCTTTGTTTTTTATAACACATGTTGTGGTACCAGATGCATAAACCTTAGACTTTCTGGTCCCAACTACTATAGTTGCTGTCAGCAAAATATAATTCGCAATGATTAGCAGATATGTGTCTAGATGATCTAAGCACACTAGTACATCATAACCACGAAAAATTGGGTAAACCCGTTTTATACATGACACTGGATATTAATGAATCCTCGACTACTATATAATGAATCATTGACTTCTATATAATGACCTCACGGCTACACAATAATAACCCCTATTATCCAGTCTCGTCTATGAAATGGGTTCACACAAATTTTTCTATTCATACGGAGTACATATTAGTTAGTGAAATGCATAAGCACAGCAATTTTACACACATAGTCCCTAATTATACTATTCACCCAATTAGCAGTGGGCCCTATCATGTTCAACAGCATGAATATCATGTTCATATATGATAATATCATGTTAAGATGGGTGAATGTCATGTTGAGGTGAGAAATCACCATTTCAGTTATAAATCAAGTTGTATAACCTACTTATCATGTTCTAACATAACAATATCAAGTTCACACTTTAACATGATATTTATACATCTGAACATATATTATCATATATGAACATGATATTCATGCCGTTGAAAAAAAAACCATGGGACCCACTGCTAATTGTGAATAGTGCAATTAAGGACTATGGGTTTAGAATTCCTCATAATAGCATCTAAGTCATGAAATAAATTTTAATTTTTAAGCATCCAACTTTTTGTTTTGCTTGACAATAAAGATGAGGAAATAAAACATCTTCTAAGGCTATAATGAAACTCACACTTCACCAACCAAAAGAACATTGGCCTACTTTCCTTTTTAAGAACCTTCACAAGTTCACATATATATATCACACATCCGCCTTTGAAAACTGTCGACCACACTATCTCCACATTTGCACATATTTCCTGTTAAATTATTTTGTCCTCGCTTTTCTTACCTTCTAGATGTCCAAAACTCTTGGTAACTCAAAAACAAAGGGAATGTCCAGGGCAATTGTGAGGACGCAAGTTTTGGAGAAGACAACCAAGGAGACCAAAGTAAAAGACAACCCAAATCACAACAAAAATAGTAACTTGTTTAAGCACTTGAAGAGGGTGTACCCATTAGGAATTCAAAGGAGTAATTCTTTGCTCTCAGTGTCTTCACTCTCTTTGTCTCAAACATCAACTGATTCTTCACTTACTGATTATTCATGCCCTTTTGATCAAAAGATTTTGTTATCTCTTAAATCACTACGTAGAGTTTCTTCCCCTGCAAAAAGTGAAAGAAGAGACACTCCAAGGGCGCCTAAGCAAAATGACAAATATGAGCTTAGCCCTAAATCATGCGATGACGATGGGGAGGTCAAGAGGTGTCATTGGATAACTAACAGCAGTGGTAAGTAGTAGTCCAATTATACTAAGGGAGTACGCAATCTGGTAATTACTCGTAGACTCGTAGTATAAAGTAAACCGGATTTTTACTATATACCTCTTCAAATGAAACCTTAATTAATTAGATCTTGTATCTTCAACAGCACGGGCTCTAAGTTTGCGAGGCTAGCTTCAGTATAATTTCTTTTCTCTTCTCTTTGATTTTTTTTTTTTAAAGTTTTGCAGGAGAGCTCTAATGTCCATTTATCCCCTACAGAACAAACGACTCGAATCACTCGATCAATTCAGTACAAGAGTCAATAGACAATAGTACTCCACAAACAAAGCAGCATGTATTCTTCCAAGTACCACAGTCTAATTGTTCGTTTAACCTATCAATAAGCCAACTTCAATCTTCAACCATTACTTAATTTCTAGGAACAAGTAAAATTTCTGCTCAAAATTCCATGGTTCTAACACTTTTAAGTACAAGTAACATTATAGTTTTTTTTTTTTTTGAAAGCAAGTAACATTATAGTTAATAATGTAGAGTTGCTTAATTGTCCCCCTATGATTGCTACTACTTGTACTGTGATGATCGTGACATACGCATGCATTCATAGACATGAAGTTATTATGTTAACTAACTACAAATCTACAATATTCTTTGTATACTTGCTCCTAAGATTGACACATAATGTAGACCAGCACCTACTAGATTCTTCTTTACTATTTGAATTCAATAAATCTTAACATCAACATACCTAAAGTCTTACAATATTCTTTGTGCAAAAATAATGGTCTTATCGTGTGTAAAAAAATCACCTTTTAAATTTTATACTCCTTGCACACCAAAAAATTTAAACTCCTTAGTTAATTTTAGATTAACTACTTTTTAAACACTTCTATCGTATAATATCATCTTTATACAATATAAATATACCGTTTGTATTTTGCTGTGTATATACTAGCTCTTATACATTCTTATTTTTATTATATGCTACATATAAACAGATAAGGTGTACGTATCATTCCATGACGAGCAGTGGGGAGTACCAGCATATGATGATAAGTACGTACATATAAGAGTATTTTCCTTGTATCTTGATACTTTTTTTTAATTACTTTAAGCATGAACTTATATATTTTTGGTGCAACAGTCAACTATTTGAGCTTCTTTCTCTAGCTGGTATGCTGATGGATTACAATTGGGCCGACATTCTGAGGAAAAAATGTCGATTAAGGTTGTCAACTCATAAATGTTGCTCATCCAAATCAGTTTCACAATTATGATTTATAATGGTATTTTTTAACTTTCAATTTACTCATGTAACACAGAGAAGCTTTTGGTGGATTTGATATAATCTCCGTTGCAAACATGCAAGAGAAAGAAATTATTGAGATATCCTCAAACAAAGAACTAGGAATAGCAGAATGCAGAACTAGGTCAATTGTGGACAATGCCAAAGCAATAATCAAGGCAAGTACTTAGAGACATTTATATTTGTCGACAATTTTCAGCTATCATTATGACCTTCAATCAGTTCATATTGCAGCAACTGATCATTAACAGCTATATATAAATGCAGGTGATGAAGGAGTATGGATCCTTTAGCAGCTACATATGGGGGTATTTCAACTATAGCCCTGTAATCAACAAGTACAGATATCCAAGAAATGTGCCTCTAAGGACTCCGAAGGCTGAAACCATAAGTAAAGACCTTGTACGACGAGGGTTCCGGCTAGTCGGACCAGTGATCACACAATCCTTCATCCAAGCTGCTGGCATGACCATTGATCACTTAATTGATTGTTATAGGTACAATGACTGTGTTAGCCTAGCTGAAAATCCTTGGAGACATGTTTGAGTGTGTATATTTATTTTTATTTATTACCTGGTACTTAAGTTTTTTTAGGAGGACCAGAGTTGTATACACAAGTTAAAGACGCTCAGTTAATTTAATTGTTCTGATTCCTATTTAATCCGGTTTGATATGTACCTCAAACAAGCATCAAATTAAACTCTATGACCTGTATTTATATAGAAAGTCATCTTCTGATGAAAAAATATGTATCTTGATTGGTGAAAATGTAAGATATTGTAGATTATATCTGAAATGGTGTTTATGGGTACGTATTGTAGATTATGGTCAAACGGTTCGGTTTCAGTTTGATATGTACCTCAAGCAAGCATCAATTGTAAGATTATATCGTAAATTGTAGTATTGCCAAGCTCCGGCTATACAATTTTAATTTGTTGATCTTGATCTCGGTTGAAGGATGAGGAGCTGCTAATAAAGGAGATCGTTGATCTATAATATGTGTTGATTTTAAAAACTTCAGAATGAAGTAAGATACATTCGGTATAATCCATTTTATTTATTAGCTATTAACATGTTTATATCTTCTTCTTTTTTCGGATTTAAAGGAAGGTATGAGGCCGATAAAAATGCAGCCTCCAATCTTAAGGATTAAAGGTGTCTTTACCACGCACTTGATCAGCAGATCTAGCTCTATTCTCGCCTTTTCTTTATCTTTAATAGTAACCCTTTTGCCAACTATCTTGTGTATATGATATATATGAAACCGTTGTGGAGATATTGGTTGAGTGATAATAATCAGGGTGATAATGATTGAGACCTTGAGACGGAAAAATCTTCTCTAACCCTCCGGGTCAATGACCCATCAATTTTTCTCTCTATCTCTTTCTAGAATTTAAGAGGGGTAGTTTGTTGATTTTTAGTGAGAGAAGTTATATTACACTATCGGGTTTCCGACCCATCGGATCACTCTAGCATTCTCCCCTTAAGAAGATAATGAGTTTCGGATCCCGGCCACCACCCTCTTAATTATAACCACATATTAGGGCTCCCTCATAACCAAAATAATAATAATAATAATAATAATAATAATAATAATAATAATATAAACCCTTTTCATGCTATGAAAATTTTCTACGTACCCAATACTAG
>ONZK01002221.1:0-17379 GCA_900322385.1 Pharnaceum exiguum | reverse complement strand
TAGGCAGTTTTATTCGTGCACAAAACGTTATGTTTGACATTTTTTATTGGTCATGATTGATAACTAGAATAAACAAAATGGCCACATAATGGACGTTGCAACCGATCGAAGAGTATTAGAGAGCAATGCCTCTACCCCTATTCTAGTTGTTGCACCGGTTACTATCGGAGTTGGGTGGAATTTGGTATACATATGACTAGCTAGCTATCCGACGTAACTCCGAAATGGTGATATATGAACCTCATTTATACTCCGCATAATCGTATATAATACTCCGTATATACTGTATGTTTGTATCTCCTACGTCATTCTACAAAGCAATTACGCATGTGCACCAGCTAGCCAATTATACCACGTCGTTCCCTTTACCTCCTTTACAAATTAAAAGTTCAACGAAATCAATGAATCATTTATGCATTATTAGTCGCGTCAGCCTTCAGAAGATATGCTCTATAGTTTTGATGCATAGTTGTTCCCTGCATAACATCAAGATTGAACTTTCTGAGTCGTCAACGAGGGTGTTGGTTACTAGCTACTCCGATAGTAATCATAGTATGAAACAGGTCAACAACTATGAAACTATTTTAAATTTATATGGCCAAAACATTAAATCCACCTCCTTAAGAACATGTACGTCACAAAAAAAATAATGGAGTTTTTGAAGAGACGTACTTATCGACCAAAAACTATAAGCATCTACCCCTCAAAAAATAAAACTATAAGCATCTAAATTAAGATTAATTAAGGATTGAAATTAAATGACGGAACAACTACCTAGCTAGCATAGATTAATTTGACCTTCTGCTATACTCCCTATTCTTCTAATAATCTGACAAGCCAACTTACTTAAGATGAATTGAAGCTTGTTCAACGCATCGCTCTACATTATGCTTATTATGCTTCTGAAGAAGGTTTTGACTTTTGAGATTGTGTACTTTGCTTCTATGGAAATTGATTTGGTTTTTTTGGGTATGTCTATGCAGGAAATTGATTTAGCTACAATAATACTCCTATTACAGTCATCAAACTTACCAAACAAGCTATCTATTGTGAACCTAAAGACCTTCTTTATTCGAGGATGCATGCATGGGTACTGTTAAACTCGGCCCACGGAGAAACTTGTGTGAGATCCAACCCAAAAATCAATTAATTGGCAATGGGTGGAGGGTACACTCATTTATATACACCTTTAAGCCATTTCATACTACCAATGTGGGACAACTAGTTACCACAACACACACATACTTCAACACTCCTCCGCATTCGAATGCCTCTCTGCCTATGCGGGTCTTACGTATGGGACCATTCGAGTGGACTACATGTCTTTGGGGGAGGGGCCTAGGACCGTCCCGCTCTGATACCATGTTCAACTCGGCCCACGGAGAGGTGATATAAACTTGTAAGATCCAACCCAAAACCAATTGACAATGGGTGGATGGCACACTCACTTTATATACACCTCTAAGCCATTTCAAACAAACAATGTGGGACAACTAATCACCACAACACACACATACTTCAACAAGTACTAATCACTTGGCAGTGAGAGGTATTTTTTTTTAGAAAATAAAAAGGGAAACCCAACAAATTCTACATTACCAAATTTCAAAACAATAATAATCAAAACTCAGATAATGATAGTGAGATGAATTATTACTTGATTGTTGAAAACACTTAGGGTGTGTTTTTTCGTAAGAGACTAAATAAACTGAAACTGAACTATAAAAAATGAAACTACAAAAAATGTAGTTGAAATTATAACTAAAATTAAACTTAACTAGAAAAACTAAAATGAAACAATACTAAGGGCAAGTTTATCCCTACAACTTTAGTGAGTTGCAAAGGAGTTGCAACCACAAGTGTAGGGATAATTTTGATACAATTATGCCAAAGTTGTAAGATGGGGTATTCATATGAATACCTCTTCTTGCAACTTTCTCTTTCTATTTCATTAAATGATGGGTTAATTTTTTATATTATTTCTCCTCAAAATTTAACACCATCTATATTTTATAAAAAATAAAATATTTAAAAATTGGATGACATAATAAATGTGCACAAGTTTAAAGGAGTTGTAACAAAGTTGTAGGGATAACGTGAAAGTGGAAATAGAGTTGTAAGCTGATGTGGCATGTATAAAAATTTGTGAATAGTTGCAAGTGAGTTGTAGGGATAAACTTGCCCTAATGAGAAAAAGACAGGCTTAATTATCCTTTAATCTAATGATCACTTCATAATTATTATTTATGGTTATTGGACCTCAAACCAAACAAAAATGGTTGTCTTTAGTCACCCGGCCTTTAATTAGTACATTGGCTGAGCTCGGAGTATGATGCCCATACCACTGAGTTATTGACTTATTGCGTCTGTTTGCATCGAGAGTTACGGACTACGGAGTAGCATGTACCAAGCAAATGTCCTTGGAAAATAAAAGTTCTTGGTACATACGCAAATATACCATAAAACAAAAAAAACAGAGTAAAATTTGACTAATGATCCGCTAACCTTCACCAATGGATCTGAAAGGGTAAATAATTGCAGATTTTCTTTATAAGATTAGAGATGGTTAATATGAATTAGTAAAGGTACAATAGGAGAGAGTGTGTATGAGTTAAAAATGAGTATTTTTCTATAGTAAGGAGAGCAAATTTGGAACAGGAGATGAGAGGTAAGACAATGACAAAAAAAAATTTTAATGAAATGCATTCAAGGGTGGGAATCTGTGGGTGGGGTGTACCATAGTTTATACACCTAAGGGTGTAGTACGGTATAACTCACAGGTGTTAACCTACTTTGTAAAACTGAGCCCTCTAAAAAAACGAGGCCCTGTATAGTTACACGTGCTGCACCTGCTCAAATCCACCTCTGGATATTTTCATCATGATTAGCAGAATCATTTTTCTTAAAACCAATTAGCAAAATCACTTAAACGTCTAAATGTCACTATTCAACAAAGACTACAAAATGCAAGTATTCAACACTTCCCTAGTAAGCAAGTAAGTCATCCGGATGAGTTTGGATCCTCTCAATTATAAGTAATCACTTACAAGTGTTTGAGTAGGTTAAGGCTCCAATAAACATAAAAAGACAATTAAATCTTACCCCTTCATTACTTGTTAGAATAAACTTAAGCCATTAGATAGAGTACTTGCACTTGTAAGTGATTTTAGATAAAGGAGAGGATCCAAACTCCATCCGACTGGGGTGGAACACCTAATCGAGATGGTAAAGTGCTCCCTCGAATTTTCGGGATACCCCCGGGTTCAAGCCCCGCCGCCCATAACATGTTGGATTCCTTACCTCTCTTTTTTTTTAAAAAAAAAAGAAGTCGTTCGACTTAAGTTTAGCGTGGGCTACTTCGTCTCGGCCCATATTGCCTTAAGCCGTTAATAATTTAGGCATTACCGCATTATGATGTCTTTCGAAATTTACAACATGTCTGCCCTTGACCAGGTAACTCTTTGTTCTGGCCTTCTGGGCTAGAAAATTATAGGTGTTAGGCCTACATATTTGAATTGGGAGCTAAAAACGGATGGAATACAGATCCATACAAATCATATATAATAATGGAGTTTGATCAATTGAATCATTAGAGGCCCAACCATTATTTTATCCAATTTAGAGAATGTATCTTTATAACACTCTTTGTTACAACACCCCAAAAACCTTAAAAGTGTTGTTTAGACATCCCAAATGAGATTTTCGACCAAAAACCAAAGTAAACTTCCAAAAATGCCCTCGTCTGAGTGTACGCGACAATATTGTATACTTAAACCTCTTTTTCCCTTTTCCCTCATTTTCTTATATTTCTTTGTTGTTTACCTTTCTATTATGTTTTCTTTTATTATCCAGCATCATTTCCCTCTAATTCCATGACCATCACCACATTAATTCTTATCCTCCATTGCTGACTTGGTTAAGTGAGCAGGTAGAAAAAAACTTACTATTTTCTGTCTTTTTTCTCTCTCTTTCCATTTTTTTATTGTGAGGGTTAGTAGAGGGATTAACAAAGTGATTTATATTAATCATCATAACTAATTTGAGAGTCAATTTCTATGGTTAATTGAAAAGTTTACCATCATAAAATGAGAATGAATTTGGTTACTGAAATCGCAATTTGTACTGAAATCCTTTTCTATGTATATTGGAATATGATGTGATTTTTTTTAGCATTTTTGCAAATTAAAAAAAGGACATTGAGTTGATAGAAATTTTGTTAGTTTCACAGGTTGGTTGAAAAATGTTTCTCTTTTTGGGTGATCAAATTAGGATTAAGATGCATTAGAGTGGAAATTTTGTGAAGAGTAAGGGATCTTGTTATTATGAAGGAGGGTATATGATTATGAGTTTTGTGTATAATCGCATAATGGGGTTGTTTGAATTGACATTCTGAAAATAGAAAATGGAAGGATTGACTAAATAATGAAGCAAGCTTTTTTTATGTTTCTGGGAATTGAAAAGTGAGGGGATGGATGCACTGAGGAGAATGAATGTGGAGGGAAATAGGAGGAATTACGGTTATGTTGGAGGGAATCGTGTATCTAGGATGCTGGTATTAGTCTAACTCCCCCTTACAGTCGCGTGCACTCACACAAGGGTATATTGGGAAGTTCACCCCGGGTCTTGGTCGGAAATCCCATTTAGGGGTGTCTAAACAACACTTTTAAGTTTTTTGGGGTGTTGTAACAAAGAGTGTTATAAAAGGGGTGCTGATACAAAGTAGACTATATAAAAGGGGTCTCCCAACAATTTATCCTTGTTTTAATCTTTGTGCTAACCTTGTTTTTTTTTTGCATACCAAACAAAATACAGACATGCATTGTGGACCATTCATCTTTTTTTTTTTCATTTTTCTTAAGAAAAACAATACTCGGCCCTCTCCCTCATCCCTTATCGGGTCGATACCTTGGGCGGACTCCCCTCTCTCCCATCCCCTCTCGGGCCGACTCTCGACTACCCTTCCACCGTCCTACCATACCCTCATGTCCTCTTTACCGCCCTAACCTCCTATCTGTCACCACGGGTTTTCCAATCCGTGGTATTAAAAATAAAGTCTGTTAGCACAGATAAAACGAGCGGTCCACAATGCATGCCTGAATCTTTTGTCATCACAAATATTAAAAATTATCGTCACAGATATTAAAAATTCTCATATCCGTCGTGACGGATAATGACGTCTGTTAGCACAGATAAAACGAGTGGTCCACAATGCATGCCTGAATTTTTTGTTCTATGCCTGAAAAAAAAATCAAGGTTAGCACATTCATTGATAGTTGTTTACCCCTAAGGCCCCCGTTCTCACTCTCCCACCATATGAAAAAGAAATGTATATTGTACTCCGTATCTAATAAAATTATATTTCTACAAATACATTTTTGAGTTTATAAACAAAATTCAGTTAAATAGTACTCCTTCGGTCCCACTTTGTGTGTCTATTTTACTTTTTTAAAGTCAAATTTATAAAATTTCGACTACATTTATTTCATAATATGTGTGAAACATGATAAATTAATATATTGTGACCAAAAGTGTTACACTTGAAGTTTTGAAATATACTTTCAAAAATAAAAAAATATAGAGTTAATTTAAAGAAAAATGCCGCCAAACTTTTGCATAGGAGACTCTGGACACTTATTATGAAATGGAGGGAGTAGTAAAAATACATTGGGGCATACAATGGTCACTGTACATCTATTTGTAATACAATATTTATCTATTTAAGCTCCATAAACATATGGAAGCTCCATAAACATGTATTACACACTAAACACACATTTACAAAAAAATGCAATAAAAAAATGCAATTTCACATTTTCACGCACATAAAAACTTACACACATTGCAAATACATACAAATATCCTCATATACAAAACGGACGCACAAACAACAAATACACACCATTAGATGAAAAAACAAACAAACACGCCCGCACGCAAGGACACACCAAGATACATGTTAGCCCTTCAATAAAGTCCTTTTTTTCCTGAATAAGGAGCTGAAATTGTATTTAAAATAGGAACAGAAAAAAAAATAATGTGAACCCTTTTATTTATATATAAAACGAGGTCAATGATAACAGGAGATGTTGATTAATAATGCTTCATTTGGTCATTACTCACCCGTCTTATATTTAAAACAGGGTCGCATGTATTTTTCTGAAATGTGATCCTTTGCTGACTCCTAAGGACTAAGGTCAATTCGGTGTCAGGAAACGAAAATATATGATACTCCGTAGATCACACCTTTAAATCAACTGAAATACACTGTGAATCTACTAACTCCTCGGTCCCTTTTTTTGCCAATAAAATACTCCTCGGTCCAAATGTACGATGTACTCGTAAAGTCGTAAGTTTGCTAATTAGAGTTATGATGTACTGTATCAATTTGCACATCTACATACTGATTAGTACTAGTACTTAAATTCCACACTTCTACAGTTCAAGGCAACAAGTCAACTAGCTAGCGCAGCTAATGGGATCGGAGAATCTGGTGACTTCTGATCAGTTCTCCTGCACATACTTCTGATGAATTTCCACTATATGTACATATTCATACTGGACTTGATTGTCTGATTGATTCCTAAATGAAAACTTTTCTCATGATGTGTCACCACTTTAACTTTGTTAGCAAGTTCTTTTCTTTCTTTTTGATCTCCTGCTGATTGCCCCATCATTCACTGTCACTGCGCTACTTTCAATCTTTAGTCCAAGTTAGGTGCAGAGGTCATGCGGGTGTATGTAGTGGGGTGCTACTTCTTTTCATGTGATCTAATGAAATTTCATTATTTCAAAGCATGCGTTTCTGTTCTGCTGTCTTTGAAGTCTCATCTTAGCTTTACTAGCATAATCACCCCTTCTTATACTGAGATCAAATGATTAAGTAATAGTACAGTTGTGTAAATTTATAATTGAGTAGATAACTAAAATGTAGGTGGAGGGACTGGTACATGTTTTTGTCTATATTAGGATGTCTTTTGTTTGTTTGTGACGTTTCATTCAGTTTTTTCGATTACTTTACGGTTCAATCCAGCTCTCAGCATGATAAAAAAAATTTCACTTAGTTGTCATTCGCTTGAATTAATTCAGGCCAGTCTGCTAAATCAAAAAAAAAAACTCATATATGCTGAATAGCAGAATAGGAGGTTCAAGGACAGCTGCTTACTACTTTGGACTCTACTAGCCTGCATGCAGCATCATGTGCGATACTGTTACTGTCCACTGAAGCCATAATCTCGGTGTGAAGAGAAAACACAACTTACCCTTGTGTTATTTACTTTAGAATGAAGTATGGGGATGGATTAATCTATCTTATAGGCTGAAATTATATTTAGTTTTGATGGCTCTTCACACTGTTATGTTAGCTAGCTAGTGTTGATCTTACATTCTTACATCAAGCTGACAATAAAAGGAAAAGACAAGACAAGTTTGAAATACAGTCGAGACTCGAGAATAGATTCTGAAACGTAACTTGGAGTGGACTGGACTTCCCATGGTTTTGTTTGGTACAATAATGGTCTTCGATGGTGATTATTCTGCTTCTTCGTTAGTTTGGTTTCGTCAAAATACTTGTTATGACCCTGTCTGGATGTTTTATTTATATGAGCTAGCTTTGGCTTAAATAAATTAACAATTATCGGGAAAAAAACGGCCTAGATCAATTAACAGCCAACATGAATCAAATGTTAACCGCATCACATCAGACTATATATCAGAGTAAACGTCTCACCACTTTAGGCAGCGTTGATAGTAAATAAAAGGCCAAATAGGATTGTCAACCATTGCTACAACAAATATATAACATGGAACCATGGATGATTTGGTCACAAGAGAGAGCTGGTACGGAGGCTGGGTATGCTAAAGTATTAAGGTTTGTGAGACTTCGTAATAAACCACTAGATTAAGACGTTCACAGATTGCGATAGTGACTACATGATTTAAGAAGATTCGGTGAATTAAAAAAATGAACATTTAGTGCATCGGGCATCCATTATCTCAGTTTGTTTGTGTTTCTTTAGTACGTTGGCCAAGCTCTCTCAAGTCTCAAGTCTCAAGTCTCAAGTCTCAACATAGGTCAACCGACAGGCTGATAAGTTGTGATGGTAACACAATAATAAAACATACGAAAAGCACTAACTTAAATGTTCTGTAAATCTTAAGACCCTAGCTTAATTAAGCTGTTAAGCACTTGAGCATTACAAATATTGCAGAACACATGCGCTTTAGTGACTTGTAAAAGACCAATCCGAATGCAGACTTATGCAAAATAATTCACATTTATTTAGATCATTAGATGGACATCTAAAGTGTACATATAGACACCAAGAATCACCATTGTGTCCCCACTGATTGAACACTTTTGGCCTTGTATTGGTCCGACCAGTTTACCTTTCGTCTCAAAGAGAGTTAGGGCACTTATAAGGAATAATTGGACTTTTCCATGAGAACATCAATGTGTAGTAAACTAGCTAGTAGCTCCACCCTGTCTCTCTTCAATCATGAAAAAATGATATTCATTTATATCAAAGGAAAGATAGAATAAAAGTCCAGCTCTCGATTAAACTAAATAATTTTGTATGACAATGAGTGATTTTATGAGCAAATCCCAAACCACATACCAGTGCATTTCATCCTCCCATCAGAGGAGATCCATATCTATTGTAATTTGTTAAAGGGAAGAAGAACTTATATTCAGCAGTTAGTTGCAATGTAGCTGATTTATACTTGCTCGAACTAGACAATATCAAAGAAGTTTAAACTTAATTGAATCTTTACCAATGGCCGTTACTACTAATGATTGAACATTGTTGAATACAGAGTAGCGTAGAACATTTTTGAACTGAATTAAATTTTAATTGATGATTGTACAATGTGGAAATAAACTGAATTGAACAATATAGTAGAATCAGTGAAGTAAATCCTAAGACTAAGAGTACTAGATGACCAACTGACTTGGCCTTTGGGTGCAACTGAACTCGGAGAGTATATCAGAACTTCAGAAGGAATCTGTGCAAGCTAAGCCGAACACTTTTCAATCACAAAGATAATTAAAGTGCATCCTAAAGGCCTCAAGGGCCTACAGAAAGTGCAGTTGCAACTTGCTAATGGTAGTCATATTCAATGAGAACAAAATCGAAAACAAGATTAGGCTGCCACGTTTTTGGATCATGCTCATGGTTCGCAAGTACCTATATTCTTGCATGTTGCTATATTTTAACTTCACAATAAATCTCTCTCCATGTCTGTCTCTCCGTCAAATTCTGCGCCTTCACCTTCAATTTTCTCTGATCATGATAGGTAGACAGGATTACCTACTGACAGAAAAATATTGCTTTAACTCTTTGATGAAGACTCTCACCAAACCCTACATGTTTATCCTAAATCATCTAAAGTTATAAAACAAATATATGATGGTTAGTTTATGAACAAACTCATGTACAATCCTATGTAACGTGCGGGCCGTTGAATCGCATTGCGCCAGGCTCCCGTAGCCCTCAGGCTCGGACCAGCCATTATTCTCAATTTCTCATTCATGTAACAAGTTCTTCAATAGGTAATTCACGAGAGGGTACACACGCCGAAGCACCAACGTAATCTACATCATAACATCACGAAGACATGTCAATAAGCACACTATACAAGCACGGAGCTTGATATGGAATTGGCCGAGTCTTTAACTAACTTGTCAACACGTGACATCTAGCTACGTTACTGCCAAACTCAAGCGTTGCAGTGATTATTTGTGTATGAAACTTAAATCAACGAAATACAAAAGGCCAAAATACAAACAAAAAAAAACAAAATGATAGCATTGCGCTAACTTATTGTGAAACGACATTACTAATTGGTTTATACGTTTGTCATTTTGTCCTCATTTCGTTACTTTTATGTTTGTTTGACATGAGCTACTGATCCAGCAGCTAGAGTTTTCCTAATCTAGCAAACCAAGTCCTGAGTTTGCATATTAAGAATCGCAACTTAAGAGGCTATTAAACTGACAATTATCAGCTATCAAGGACTGTTGTCAACTTGTCAATACATAGGATTACACCTGAACATGATGGAGAGTTAGATAACCAAATCGTACTCCCAAATTAATGCTCATGCAATCCAACGTATGAAAGAAGACAATAGACTCTAGCAAAGTGGATACAAGAAGCTTTTCAAGAAAATACTTAATATCAACCTTCACTCCTTTCATCCATCAACATATAAACTTATGTTGCATAACTAGTATATAATAATGGGTCGCAGAACCTTGAACTCTTCTTTTTCTTCATGGACATTTATATAATCCGAAAAAAATTGTGTTAACTCATTTTATGTACGGAGTATGAGACTGTACGTGTATCTATGACCCCTCTCTCCTTCGGGTACATAATAATGACCACTGCTATCCAGTCTCGTATATGAAATAAACCAATTTCATATATACTCCAAGCCTCCAAGGTAAGAAAGATTGATGCAGCTAATTACGGGTGTGATATTAATGTACTCCGTATGATAGAATACTCATTGCATTGAGATCTTCTTATTTTCCAGAACTGTGTGCACAATTATATATCTAAACTAGCCTAGCTACCAGCAAACTAGACTGAGTTGAATCAAATTGAACTTTATAGAATGACCTTTTATCACTTAACATTCGATGCCATCCAACTCTACTTATCAGTACGGTTGTACCCCCACTACACCTACAACAACAAGGAGGCGCGCCCACTTGGCCACTTCCAAATCGTGTAACAAATATGCGGATAAGAACAAAGGTTTTAATTTTAGTTTGCAAATCCCAATTACCTTATATAGAAAGGGCAATTGTGTACCAAGACTAGCAACCGAATAATTTGGCCCATGACCCAACCACTTGCCGAAAACTTCAAATGCACATATTGGTCCACAGATTTTAGAGAAACTGAAGCAACTTATCAACCAGTGTACATTACTACGTATACGGGTACACTATTTAAGCTTTGATTCAGCTTAGAAATCCCGAAAGGCCAAACTTGGATTTTTGGCTTAAATGTTATAGTTGTCACAGATGTTTAACATTTTCTAATAGCTTGTCAGCGTATTCTACTTCCTCATATTAAATAAGTTAATTTTGGACCCTTTGTGTTGAGATCTAAACCACCGTGACATATTGCCATGGTAGATTGATAGTGAACCTGGCTCGGTCATTTTCAACAGAAATATGGATCATTAATATAATATCATTGAAAAACAAAGACAATAGATTAGATAATGAAATGCGATTATGCGCTTCGGCGAGAAAAGTATGTGTTAGTTACATTTGGAATTGAAATAGCATGATAACGACCCAAACTTTGTGGACTAGAGGCAAGTAATTAAACGTATAATATTAGGAAACGCACAAGATTTTTCACCTGTAAAGCTCTAGCAGGTTCTTATCATCATTAATCTTCATGAAGTTGCATTCCTGTCCACATAAATAGTGTCAAGCTCTCAAGAAATCAGAAAATATTGCTCTTCCTGCAGGCTGCAACAAGAAACTACGCCGCAGCTAGAAAATCTCGATGATTATGACTCTTTTAAGCGTTTAAGTATTGTATATGCCATATGGTCGTATTTTTTAAACTACCCATCAGGCGTCTGATTTCTATTAGTCACGTTATCACGTACCATGAACCTTGTTCTTATGATTGCTAGGGAAGGCGAAATGTCATTACCAGTAAATCGCCTTTATTTAATCTGATAAAGATCCGAAAGTGAATCAATAATTCGGGATTGAATTTTACCAAAACAAACTAGTCAAAAATAAATAAATAAAAATCTCGAACAGGTCCCTAGACAGAATATAGCTGGAGAACAACAATCTTCAATCAACATAATATAGCTGAACAAATTAGCTAAACTTCACATACCTAAAATCTAAAGTGAACTGAATTGAACTGCAGGAAAAGGAAAATAAGTTAAACGAATTGAGTTCTGACCTATGAAAGTCCATATGGATTGATGCACGAAATTTCTTGGAGAGGTCAGAAACCAAATATTACTCCGTACGTACAAAATGTACAATCAGTGGAGATATGGTCCCCTTATCCAGAGTAGCGAAACTGTCGCTTCAATCCCTTGCCCTATATGAATAAAACGGATCCAGTGCTGTACCTGAACCAACTTGCTTGCAAATTCAGTGAATTTACTGTTGGTCCCCAGGACACAGATGATCTGTGTACTGTCTTCCTGTGGAATTGTGGAATTGCCTGACGAGTTGCTCAGTGCCTACCCCATTCTAATTTACAGACAAGAATAAACATTGCTAAGATCCAGAGAAATACCCGTATGCAACGAGACAAGGTGTTATATCACAGTAAAGTGAAACATTTAGCACTATCAAAAGAAGGCAACATAAACAAGAGTCTCTGAACTCAGTATCTACATAAAGATTTTCTATTTTTCTTTCTTTTTTTTCAGGACTTTCTATGCTACAAAACTTATTTATGAGACAAGTCCACTAGGGAGATAGAAACCAAAAAGAAAAGCAAAAGCATCAAGCTTTTTAAAGAAGAGAAGAAAAAATACAAACAAATTCTACTGAAGTCAGCTCACTTAACTGAAGCTGCCTTGAAAGAATATTTACAGCACCTTCAAACGGCTGCTACTCGGTAACTCTCTCCCAAAGAAACCACAAGCCAACCTTCCAGGGAGAAGCCTTTGACCCTAATAATCCTACCAATTCTCCTGCACTCTTTCAAACCCTAACAAAGTCGTTATTACCTCAAACCCTTTAGAAACCTCTCCTCTTAGCCTCGTACGACTATTCCCTAACTCAAAACTGGCACGAAGTTCCAAGTCGCAGCCTCGACCTCTGTCCAAGGGTCGTGAGCTTCCTCTCGTCAAATGCTGGTCGCAGAAGCTCTTGGAACTTCTCCAGGAAAAGTCCCCACTCTTCCTCATTCATGTCAGCCAGCTTCACGAAACTCGCACTTGGAGGGAGCTGCTCATTTGCACTCCTATGCCCTGAAGACGAATAACCATTTTCGGACTTCATCCCAGAATATTTAGGAGTCTTCTCACCTAAACTAGTAGTCCTGAGAGACGTTGATAACTTGGAAACAGCTGATGATTTCTCTGGAGCAGGAACCAACTTAAATTCTGCAAACTTACCTTCAACCTCCTCGTCGCTCTCTTCGTCCTCCTCGGGACTTTCTTCTAACTTCGAAAGATGGTTTCTTCCATTCCCACCAAAGGACGAAGACTTGGAGAGGTAATCATCACCTGGAGAACCCAACTTTGGGGTAAAATCCCACTCAAGATCTTCACAATCGATATCAAAAACGAAGTCATCCTCCGCAGATTCAGGTTTAGGCAAAAAAAGTTCTCTCTCTGCAAGCAGCCTCCTTGCCTCAATGCACACACGCTCGAGCACACTAGGTTCTTCTTCTCCGCTACGGAACTCCCTGCTCATCATCTCACCTATCTCAGCAAGACAGAGACCATTGGCAGCTGCTTCCTTGAGAAAAATAGTACATAACACCAAAACACGAAGGCAGGCATCACGTATCATAGGAAGCTCTGACCGTAGCATGTCACATTCCTTAACGGGATCCAGCTTCTCAATGTACTCCAGCTCATCCTCAGAAAATGGGATGGATGCCTGAGGCCAATGAATCCACTCAAAGTATGGATCCTCAAGACTTTCAGGCAGGCTGAGACCATGGTCAATGGGAATAAGCTCGACTTGACCAAATGTCCCAACACCGTCGAGTTTCCTGACCAGAAGGTTTCCGCCATGTCTGTCAGTGTTAAGAATCCTAATATCCAATATCCCAATTCTATGCACAGAAGACACAGGGAAGCTTGAGGTCCCATGGTCACTGGCATCAAAATCATGGGGAATGAATTGTTGAAAAGAAGCAATCTTGCTAACCAGTTTCTTTTTCTGAGGCTTGTTACCATTTACCCCATCATTGACATTGAAAATAGAGTGAGTAATCTTCACCAAAGCTGTGGCAGGTACACCGGCAAAGTGGTCATGATCAAGAAGGTAAGCGGCAACTTCTCTGATCCCAGTCTCCCCTACTCTGACTGATCGCTTCAACCCCGGCTGCCCAAGAGCCCTCCCCACAAATCCTTTTGGGTTGTTAGGTGCAAAGGGCTCTTCATCAGTGGGCTTGACAATAGCAACACTCTCACCCCAAACATTCCTGAAAAAGTAAGCACCACCAAGCCCACTGTGAACAGGCTGCGGATCGACCCCATTCTTGATGGCCTTCACAATCTCCTTCACTGCCTGCTTAGTACCAGCAAACCGCTCAGACCGACCCAACACCTCAATCGGACCACTCTTATCCTTAGGCTGCAGATCCCCACCGCGAGGAGACAGGCACGGAGTAGATGAGCTCCGATGCATCTGGCTCCTTGTCAAGAGAAGAGGCGAATCATTACGAATGGCATCAAGGTCATTCTTCAACACCATATCCCCATAAGACAACGAGCTCTCATCAGTCGGAACATTAAGTGCAACTTGTAGCCGCCTCTTCACGGTATGAACATTATCACACCGATCCAACTCCATCCCCAAAACACACCCTGTATCGGTCTGCACAAACACCCTCCTCCTTCCCGTGGACGACCTACCCTTGGGAATCCCAAGAAAATCCCCCTTCAGAAGATTCTTGAAGACCCCCATGGGAGCCTGAGTCTGAACAGGACTGTCAAGATTACGCGACATTGCAGATCTTCCAAGATCTCCTCTCACGGCCTTTTGACAGAAGTGGCAGCAAAAGAGAGCCCGTTCTCCTCTCTCAAGCTCGCGCCAAGCTCTACAGCCGTGGACAGGTATCTACTTAAGGGCCAGGAAATCAACACTACCATCAATTTCCACAGATCCCCAAATACCAAATCCCCTTCTTTGTCTTTTTACTTCTCAAACCTTTTCTATGACAAATCACACTGATTGTCTACCAATTTATACTAAAATACCTCGAAATCCCTACATCGAAAACGCCATTGAACAAATTCGTCTCAGAATCTTCTTGTGTTTTGATTATATCTGTAAACAAACCAAAGTAATACACAAATCAATCATTCTCTCTTCACATATCATTCTTTTTACAGATCAATCACTCTCATTCACATCCACTCATAATACACACACAATACTCAAAGGTGATCCATAAAGTGTACAGATACAAGGGTTGTACTAGTCATCATTATTATGTCTAGGAGCATGTATGTAGTAAGTATGAAGATACAACAAAGAAAATCAAGATCTAATATTTACTCAAAGACAATAGTGTACACATCAAGTGATTTTGATTTGATACAATACAATCAGCATGATCTGCGTTTTAGGAATATCTAACTGATCTTATCTTCATTCTATTGTCTTTATATCACTATCATGGATTAACAAACACATTACACCAAGCTCAAACCTCTTCAAACTTACTCATTCCACTCAAAGAACCAATCTTTTTAACTTTAAATATCAAAAAGATAGTAACTTTCAGGTGACTAGTCACCAATATGACCATATTGAGCTACATATACATTTGTTCATCACATTTTCAGTCACTAATAATCATCAAAACCACTAATCACAGCTGAAAAAATGCTCAAAATGATAAAACAAAAAATACCCATTTCCTATATTCTTCACTTGTTGACAAATTCAACTAAAGATTAAAACTTTACCCAAAAAATAATACAAAAAATACCCATTTTCTGATTTTGGTGTACAAAACTAAAGATTAAAACTTTACCCATTTAGACACTCTAAAAAAATAAAACAAAAAATACCCATTTCCTATTTTTGAGTAAATAACCATATACACACAAAAAAATGACAAATTACACCAGAAAAAAATTAAAAAAATGGGATAAAGAAGATAAAAACTCACCTGAGAAAGAAAGATCTGAGAGAAAGGAAAGGATGGAAATATATTGAGAGAGAGAGAGAGAGAGATTGGAAGGCANTAACAAGATATAAAGAAAATCAAGAAGCTATTTTTTCTTCTTTGATTTGATAGTAATAATATTGTTATATTTTTAATATTAATATTATAAGGTTTTTTTGTCTCTCAAAAAAAAAAGCTCTTTTGGGTTTTGTTTATCTCTCTCTAAAACCACTGGAAAGGAGGCAAAGTGGTGATATAACGGTGAGGGTGAGGTGGGGTTTAGTTAACTTAACTTAACTAGAGTTAAAATGTTTTGTTTTAACTATGGTTAATATAGATAAATGAAAAGGGAAAAGAAATGTATGTCACTTTCTTTGTGTATAGTATAATCTTGGAAGAGTCTAGAAAAAGAAATGGATGCCGTAGGATGAGAGGGTGTGTGAGGGGACGTGGGTGGGGAGATATAAGGGGAGGGACATGGAGAGGTGTGACGTGGAAGGTGGTAATTGGGTGTGTGATGGGAAGGGTAAAATGGGGATTGGAAGGTTGTTTTTGTCTTGTTCGTTTTTTGGTAAAATTAAGTTTTCTTAAGGAGAGGGTTTAGGGATTATCCGAACTATTTGCTAATTGGTGTTGAATGGAATTGGAATTAATTTTGGTTTATTATTATTATCAATTGGAATCTTTGGATTAATTTTAGCTGAAGAAAACTGTGGGATGTGATCATGGGATGTGTAGGTGGCGGCATGGTGATTAGAGGATGAGGAGATATTTTGGATAGGATAGAAAATTAGAAATTTGATTGTGCCATTGTGAATTATTGTATGTGTGATAAGGTGTTTACGGGATTAACTTAGACCCTTAGAACAATAAATAAAAAAAAGATCAGTAAAATGATCATTGAGATGTCATTAATCAAATTTATGTTTTTTAATGATCATCTCTCATATATGAACAAGTTTCACACATTTTTTGTGATTTGTTTGTTTCATTAGAAGTTACTTTTATTTAATGAGAAAACATAATCCCACATCAACATATAAAAGAGTTTTTTGTTAGAAAAATGATCAAAAATGTTGCTAACTTTATTCTTGCAAGTTTTCCGCTCAATTTAATCAATTTAGTATAGGTTTTTGGTAACTTTTAACAAATAACTTCATTTTACGCTAATAAACGAACTTTTTGGAAATAATTTACTACCTCCGTGTCTATTTGTTCTTGGGCTATTCCTTATTAGGATGTTCCAATTTATTCTTATGATTTCCTTTTTTGGCATATAGTTTTGGTGAAAATGACCCATTTGCCCCTCTAATAATTATTGTGCTGCCCGTCTCTTCCTTCACCAACCAGAGAGAATGAAACAGCTCCAATGGCTTCCCTCGACTCCTACAGCCCAACACCAATCCAAACACATCTCGCCAATCCACAATCTCTCTCCTTACAAGATAAGAATTTTTTTAAGCAATCAACTTACTGATTCATTAGAGCAACTTATAAATTTAACTTATTGATCTGTGTGGAG
>ONZK01002220.1:29001-57581 GCA_900322385.1 Pharnaceum exiguum | reverse complement strand
AGACACGCACGGGAGGGAAGGGACTTTCATTAAGTTTTTTTTTTTTTGATAGGGTGTCATAGGCGGAAAAAAAAAGAATGGGGTTACAATTTTTTTTTTAAAGGGTATATAATACGTTTTTTTTTTGTGGGTCAGCCGACCCCTATCCCTCTTTGTGGCTCCGCCACTGTCATCATGTTCTTAAAAGAAGAAAAAAAGGCAATCTTACTCAAATGGTATCAATTCTAATAAAATGGTAGCAGAACCAGTGATTGTACCTTCCAACTGTTTTTGTGCTACTTTGACTTCTATTAACCAAAAACATTCGATCCGATCCTTCACACACAGCCTAACATTGAGGAGTCGCCATTAATAGAAAATGAACCATATAAAATATACAGCGTAGTAAGTATTTTCATTACTTGTAGGGATGACATTCCAAAAGCCACTACGCAAGAGCATAAACCAGGAAACCAACTCAGCACAACCAAAATTGCGTATACATCTGATATATCTCTCAGCAGCATAAAGATCTTATTTATATATCAATTCAGAAATTACTATAGCAACATGATTTAGTGGAAGTAATTAGTCTTCCCTACACTATACAAGCGAGAAACATGCATACTCCCTCTAATCTTTAATTACTTGTTGATAGAGGTTTGCACACATATTAAAGGTTTGACAAAAAGTAGGGTTTTTTTTGACAATATTGTCCTGATTACAAAGTGATATTTACATAAAATGCCACTGATCAGTGGGTCAGTGGGGCACTGTTGAAACAGTGTTTGTACAGTCAAGCATTAATGGGAAAGGGTCTGATTAAGACTCATTTCAGAGCCAAATTACAAATTTCCCTCCAAAATTTGGTGCCAAATTACAAAATTCAACTAATTTTTCCCAATTTTGTAATTGGGGAATCTTTTTAGCGCTAAATCTAAATTGGCCCAAATTTGCTCTAAGATTTCAGGTTCATAATTTCCCTCCAAGGTGGCTAGGTACCTTCATGTCTCTTTTCATTTGTTGGGCCTCCCTCTTCTCATCCTATTCCTCCCTATATATATGACCACATTGAATGGCATTTACTTAATGCTCAACAACCAAAACAACCAAAACAACACAAACACAGCAAGAGGCAGCTTCACCATAACAATAAAAACAACCCCAACCCATAATACACAATCAACCTAAAAACTGAAAACAACCCACACTTAAACACAACAAAACCCAACAAAATCCAAATCAAATCCACAAAACACAAACACAAATCAAAACCTTGATACATCCAAAACAGAGACCCAAACAACATCCAAAACTCAAGAACTCAATTTCCAGATCACAACTTGTGAAACACAAAACAAAACCCAACAACATGCAAAGCAGAAACACAAAACCCAAACAAAAACACTAAACAAAATAACAAAACCACCCAAAATACCACGACATCCAGACTGTTTCAGGAAAAAGAACTTAACAGATAAAGAAAGAGAGGAAATTACGCAAGTTTTCCTCAAAAACATTAAACCCACAAACCCAAACAAACAACCACCAGAATCAGAGCTCAGAAAAGGAGTTCAACTCATATGTGCAGTCAAATTCAAAGTTTCAGCAAGGACAGTTGGCTATATATGGGCAGAAGTTAAAAAGCAACTAATACAAGGCAAGCACATAGACATCAAGAGTAAAATGCGAGGAAATAAGAGTAGAAGAAGGCTAGATCTTGATCTACAAACATTATTGAACTTCCCATTAAGCAAAAGAAAGACAGAGAGGGTTGCTGCAAAATGCCTTGGGTGCTCAAAGACTAAAGTACATACACTCCTAGAAGAGAAGGAGTTTAGGAGGCATACAAATGCAATAAAACCAAGACTGACCTCGGGAAATAAAATGCACAGGTAAGAATTTTGTTTATCTTTCCTAGAACCATCTTCCATACCAACCATGTTTTAAGCCAATGTATTGGATATTACACATGGATGAGAAGTGGTTTTATTTAACACAACCAACACAAAGATATATTCTTCTTAAAAATGAACCTAACCCACATAGAGAGATACAACACAAAAATCACATTCCAAAAGTCATATTCCTTGCATGTGTAGGTAGGCCAGTTAAGGATAATAATGGACAGATAATATTTGATGGTAAAATAGAAATTTTCCCATTTATTACAAGGGAACCAGCTAAGAGAAACTCAAAGAACAGGGTAACAGGAACTATAGAAAGCAAAGCAAGCCATGACTTCAGTCACAGGAAAGATACTTAAACAATGCACATTACAAGGGGTTATTCCAAGTATAAAACAGAAAGTACCAAACATGGGACAAATAATATGGTTACAACAAGATAATTGTGCCACACATATCAAGGAAAATGATCCAAATTTTATTTCAGCAGCCCAAGGACGGGGATGAGACATTAGAATATCCAACCAACCCTCAAACTCCCCCGACATGAATATATTGGACTTAGGGTGATTTAGAAAAATTCAGTCATTATAAAAAAACACAAGTAGCAAAAGATATTGACCACCTTTTGTCCATTGTAGAACAATCATTTGAAGACATGCCCACTGAAGATCTAAACAAAATTTACTTAACTTTAATGCAAACAATGTAAAGTGTAATGGGTGTGAAAGGGGTGGTCGACTTATGAGCAACCACATATGGGAAAGGATAAACTACAAAGAAGGGGTGAGCTACCAGAAGTGTACAAACCAAACCCACAAATAGTTGAGAGAGCCCAAATAAGACTAAGTGAGGGACTCATTGACTTAAATGCAACACCACCACAATACTCAAGTGATTCAGATTCAAATTATGCAACACCGCCACAATGCTCAAGTGACTCAGAAGATGCAGCAGCAACTAGGGGTGATAACGAGCCGAGCCGAGCCCGAGCTTGGGTAGTCTCGGCTCGGCTCACTACTTTTTTTGGTGGGCTCAGCTCGAGCTCAAAGCTCGTCGAACTTTTAAATTGAAGCTCGGCTCGTCTCATAAAAAAATTCAGCGAGCTCGAGCCGAGCCCGAGCTTATGTTGTCGAGTTAAAAACTAACGAGTTTTCGAGCTCGAACTAAAAAAACATACGAAGTTTCGAGCTCGAGGTTAAAATTCATGTGATTGTACCTTATTAATAAGAGTGCTTGTATAAATGGTTGAAGTCAAATAAATAAGTCTAATTATACATCGTATATCACAAGTTTGAAAGCTTCCATTAATATAAATGTCTTATTCTTTTTAACAATTAGTATATTGATTTATGACTTATTTATTTTTTATGTAAAAAATACATCGAGCCAGCTCGTGAGCCTTCCGAGCCGAGCTTCACTTGGCTCGGCTCGGCTCAAGGCAGAGGTCGAGCCGAGCCCGAGCTTGGCTCGAGCTTACTCGAGCCGAGCTTTGACCGAGCTTTGACCAAGCCGAGCTCGAGTAGCTCACGAGACGCTCGGCTTATTATCACCCCTAGCAGCAACACATCAGCAAGTACACAACCACAATGCACAAGCAGCAGCAGATGATCATGAATTGGAGGAGGGGAGTGATGGCATAGTTGACTTCACAGTTTAATTTTTAGGTGTAATACAAGCCCATTTTGTATGTAAGTTATGTAAACATGTAAGTGACATGGTATGGTGAGACTAGATATTGTCCATTTTGTGTGTAAGTAATGTAAACATGTAAGTGACATGATAAAAAGAGACTATATATTGTCCATTTTGTATGTAAGTAATGTACACATGTTAGCAAGTTGCATGATAACAAATAGTAGCACATCTCCATTTTGTATGCAAGTAAGTTGATTGTATGCAAGTAAGTTGATTAAATATAAGAAAATCAGTGAAGTCCTTTATGTACTTATGCTTATGCCAATTGATTCATTGCACATAACAACGTACAACCAGCAAACATAACAACTAGACCAAGGACATAATGAATTGGCTTGCACATGTCATCAAGAAAGCTTCAGAATTGAACATCTTTCACTCATCATAGCTCAACTCAACCCACATCCTACACTACCACCAACAAACAACCAGCAACAACCAACCCAATGAGGCAAAACAACAAGTAATTAAAGACCCGAGGGAGTACTCCTGAAATAATCACATACACATCTTCACTTAACAAGAGCTCATGCTATACAAACAGACCGCATTGTTTCAAATTTAAGTAAAAGTTAACTAATTTCACTTAGTGAACATGGATTAATTTTTTGACATAAAATTAAATTAATTTAACTTAAAATCAATTAATTTCACTTAAACAAAACATACATTCACTGTTTTACAACAGCTTATGCTGTTAAATATAAACAACACAGATTTTTTCAATTAATCACATAAGATTTAATTTTATTTCAATTAAACTGATTTAATTTAACTTGATCAGGACATGTATTCATTTTTCACACATAATTGAATTAATTTAACTTTATCTTTAATAATTTTAGTTAAAGAGGGCAATTGAATTAATATATAACATAAGATTCAATTCATTTAGAGTAATCTCCCATTTTTTTTACTTGATCTTTAATTTAGCACATAATTTATCACATCAAGTCAAATTAATTTTACTTTTATCTTTATTTATTCTTTTTTTTAACATAAAATTAATTCGTTTTATTACAACAGAATAATATTAAATCTAACAGAACAAAATAAAATAAAAACTAACACAACATAACATATCACATCATCATCATCACTTAAATAAAATTAAAATTAAATGAAACAGATCAAAAAAAATTAAATCAAACACATCATCATCACTTAACAGCAGATCAGAGAGGAGAGAGACTTAACTAGCTGCCAAAACTAACGCTTTGTACGAGGGCACGATGATGTAGATCACACCTCTGAGATCATCATCATCATCTGGAAGCCAAGCGAAGTCATCATCTTCATCAAAGCCATCTTGTTCTTCAACAGGTACATGTTTTGATGAGATCTCCTCGTCCTTCTCATCATCGAAGCCATAAGAACCATCAACGCTGTCAGCGACGATGCGTAAGGAGTCGGCTTCGTCGTTGTTGTAGTGAAAGTCAGATCTCGGTTGATGCATGTTCATTTTGGGATAGGGTTTCTTCAGATCCGAGTGTGAGAGAGATCTGAGTTTGTGGGCGAGAGAGAGAGAGAGAGAGATCTAGGGTTTCAATTAGGGTGAGAGAGCGACAAAGATCTAGGGTTTCTTGAATTTCTGGGTTTAAAAGGTTGAATTTCCTTTTATGTTTTAGGTTTTCTGGGTTTGAAAGGTTGAATTACCTTTTATTTTTTATTTTTATGGCTGAATATGAATGTGAAAGAGAGTTGAGTTTCTGGGTTCTCTTGAATGAGTTAGAGAGAGGGGAGAGCATATGTTTGAGAGAGGGGAGAGCGTCGAGTTAGAGAGAGGGGAGAGCGAAATGAGGGATGGGATAGCATATGACAGAGAGGGAGGAGCGTTTGGGGGGGTTATGTGAGGGTGGGAATAAAAAAAATGAGGAGGGGTAGCGGTGGGGTCGTGTTTATGTGAGTGATGTGAGAAAGGTTAGGAGGGGGTGTTTTGGTCATTTTGAACCTAGTACCGGCCAAAAATTAGAAACCAGCAAGTTAATCAAAACCAGCCCAAATTGGTTTTTAAGCAAGTAATTAAAGACCAAAGGGAGTATTGGTAACTACTAAATTTGTAAAAGTTAAGCTTATCTTATAAGCTGAGCTTAGGATTATTAAATAAGCTGCCAATATAAGCTGCGAAACGAAGAGGGCCTTAAAATTAAAAGAGTTTGAGTTTGTGTAATGGTTATAAATTTATTTCCTATATTAAAGCCATCTTAAAACCAAAAAAAGAAAAAGATTTGTTATTAGGATAAAAATTACTTGCCAAATAAATGAAAACGCATGTGGTTTAATATTTTCGATTTTTTTTTCCGCTACATATAATATTTACAAATTAATAAACTTTAATAATGTATTAACAAAATTTAATTACCCACATGGCATTTTTTAACATTACATCAACACATAAGCATCATCATCAAATCAAAAAAATACCTAATATTTTTCCCGAATTATTCTACACTTTAGCTACAAGGTAGTTGATTTGAACACACCACCATCTTTCTCACCATACAGTAGAGCTGGCCAACGATTGGTTTGCAGTCGGAAATCGAATCGCTGGAAACCGAATCGAATTGAGTCGGTGGAAAATGGCATCGGAGTCGAACCAAATCGAAAAGGACCGATGCGACAACGATTTGAATTTTTTTTTTCAAATCGACGATTCGTTTTGAGTCGAGTCGGTCATAAATCGGTCCAAGAACGACTTACATCGAGTCGTGACTTGGTTCAAGTCGAATCGTTGATTCGGTTCAAGTCTGGTCAAGTCGACCCAAGTCGAGTCGATAAATTAAATCTAATCTCACCTTATTGGTATACACTAGTAGTTTAATAGTGAAATATGACAATAACCATCAATCCTACTCATAACATGATACAAATCACTTGTATTATAACACACGTCTAATGAATTGAATGACAAAACATTTATAAACACAACATGTTATGAATTTGAATCAATCACTAATGCGCACAATCAAATCTAAGCTCATCTCATTGATATACACTAGTAGTTTAATAATTTAATAATCAAATCTAACAAGTCGAATCGAGTCGAATTAAAAAAGAGTCGAGTCGAATAGAGTCTAAATGAAAAATGAGTCGAGTCGTAGTCGAATTGGTTAGGTTCGGTTCGGGTTACGGTTTGGAAAGATTGATAATTGAGTCGAGTCGAAGTCGAGTCGTCTAGATTCGGTTCGGGTTGCGACTTTACAATATTCATTTTGACAAGTCGAGTCGTAATCGAATCGGTCTCAACGGTTTACTTAAGGTTTTATATTTCTTAAAATCGGAATCGGGACGAGTCGAGTCGGAGTCGAACCGAGTCGAGTCGTGCCCAGCTCTACCACACAGCGGTCAAAACTAAACTAAAACCTTTCACAGCTTAATTAATGCACTCCACTCTCTCACCCCTCCCTTCTTCTTCACACGGCTTACATCAACAACACACACACAAACACAATTTGACCGTTATACGCCCCGCCAAATGTGAGAGACGATTACGATGTCGAACAAGAGTTCCCTCTCAAAATGGAAAGTAATCTTTCTTAATGGTAGCTCTTTGCCCTTGCCTCACTATCTTAGCCATCATCTTACTTACTCGCTGTTTTCATTTTCCTTGTTGTTAAGTTCCACTTTCTATGTCACCTTCCATTTCACTCTCTTTACCATAAAAGATGCTAGCTTTAGGTAATTTGAGATGTTTTAGATGTGGGTTTTTGTTTGTTTTTGGAATTTGTTAGTATTTTGAGAGATGACTTGTTTCTTGAAAATATGTTAGCTTTTAAGGTTGGGAAGTGTAGTTTGAGGAAAATAGGACATGGGTTTTTGATCTCAGCTGATTATAGTAAGTATTTTGCTAGATTAGTGGCTTCTTGTGCTGATTATGGTGATGGGTTTCCGATTTCGGGTGTGCCCGGAAAGGGGAATGCTCGATTTTCGGTTTGTAAACCGGTTTCACTGTTGCCTGAGTTTGGTTTTGTGACAAACAGTGTGCCTTTGAGTTTTGGAGGTCAATGTAGGTGGTTTTCTAGCAGTGGTGTTGAGGAGGAGAGTGTGTGTGATGATGTGATTGAGGATGGTGAGGGAAATGGTGATGAGCTGAATAATGGTGGTGAAAGTGGGCATGGATCAAGTGCTGATCCAGAGGAAGTTGCCAGGGTGGCTAAGGTGATTGATGAGTTGTTTGCGTTGGATCGAAACATGGAGGCTGTTCTTGATGAGTGTGGGATTAACTTGACCCATGAATTGGTTGTTGATGTGTTGTTACGGTTTAAGCACGCAAGGAAGCCTGCGTTTCGGTTCTTTTGTTGGGCGGGGCAAAGGCCGGGATTTTCACATGATTCTAGGACTTATAATGTGATGTTGACCATATTGGGGAAGACTAGGCAGTATGAGACGATGGGATCATTGCTGGAAGAAATGGGACATAGAGGGCTTTTGACTATGGAGAGCTTTACAGTTGCAACCAAAGCATATGCTGCTGGGAAAGAGAGGAAGAAAGCTGTTGGGGTGTTTGAGTTGATGAAGAAGTATGGGTATAAGGCTGAGGTAGAAACTATCAATTGCCTACTCGATGCCCTAGCAAGGGAGAAGTTTGCAAAAGAAGCTCAAGCTCTGTATGATAAGTTGAAAAGTAGGTTTACACCTAATTTGAAGACTTATGGGGTTTTGCTTAGTGGCTGGTGTAGAGTGAAAAATCTTATGGAGGCTGGGAAGATATGGAATGAGATGATTGACGAAGGTTATAAGCCCGATGTTATCACCCATAATATCATGCTTGATGGACTGTTGAAGGTTCAGAAAAGATCTGATGCATTTAAGCTGTTTGAGGTGATGAAAGCCAAGGGGCCAGCTCCAAACGTCCGAAGCTATACTATGTTGATGAGAGAGCACTGCAAGCATTATAAGATGACAGAAGCTGTTGCACTCTTTGATGAAATGTTGGCTTCCGGCTGTGAGCCGGATGCTGGGGTATATACATGTTTGATTACGGGGTTTGGGAACCAAAAGAAGATGGACATGGTGTACAGTTTGCTTAAAGAGATGAAGGAAAGAGGTCACCCACCCGATGGGCAGTTGTATAATGCTTTAATCAAACTGATGACTAACAGGAGAATGCCAGATGACGCTGTTCATATATATAAGAAGATGATCCAGAGTGGACATCAGCCAACAATTCACACTTATAACATGATGATGAAATCCTACTTCTTAGCTGGAAAAAGTGAAATGGGTTGTGCAGTTTGGGATGAGATGCTCCAAAGAGGTTGCTGTCCTGATGAGAACTCGTATACCGTTCTCATCAGTGGGCTTATCAGACAAGGGAGGTCAGAAGAGGCATGTAAATACGTAGAGGAAATTATCATAAAAGGTATGAGGATCCCGGAAATTGATTTCACCAAGTTTGTTTTTGACTTCTCCAAAGTGGGACGGGCCAACATACTAGAGGAGCTAGTGCGAAAGACAAAACTGTCCGGAAAGAATGAAGTGTCAGAAGTCTTTTCAAGATGGGCTGAGTTGATAAATAAGCGAAAAACACGAAGACAATGCCATGCCCAGGTATCTAACTTTATCAATTTGGCTTCTGTCTGGACTCTGGAGTATCATATGATCCTTGGTTTAGTTACGAGTTTAAGCTGAATTTTGTATGTATACTATGTTGGAAAGCTTGTACTTTGCTGGTGGTATCTAGGTCTTAAGAGTCTCAAAGGTGTAGCCATGAACTTCAGATAATGTAATGCGTTTTTCATGCAGGCCGACTCTATCTCCGTCCGGTTTCCTATATAAAATTCAGAGGTCATCTCCATCCCAAACATCACGACCTTCTCCTGTACAATACAATGATTTTTTCAACCCTGGTGCCAATGCCATGCCCAGGTAACTAACTTTGTCGAATTGTTTTTTTGTCTGGAGTACCTGTTATGTTATCCTTGATTTAGTTGCACTTTTGAAGTTGAAATTCGGATGTATTCTATGCTTGAAAGCCTGTACTTTTATTTGTGCCCTGACAATGTTTTGAATTGCTGATTTACTATACTATAAGGAAAAATAATCTTACAAATCATTTGTTTTACGACTGAAGTCCATGTAATTTGATGCAGTTTTCTTGCAGGTCCATTTTATCTCCTCCCAAGAGAAGGACTGCGACTGATAATTTTCAAGCACCAGGGTTGCAGTATAATATTCAAAGGCCATTCCATCAGAGTCATCCAGACCTCCTCCTGTCCAATACCATGATGATTTTTGAACACTGGTTCCAATCCCATGCCGGGTAATGAAGTTATTAAATGTCTTACGTTTGGAGTGCATCGCCAAGCTTTTTTTTTCAAAGCTGAAATTTGGATGTATCGAACATTCAAATTCTTGAAAAGTGCGTACTTTGATGATGGAATCTAACTTTTAAAAATACTATTGGTGTAGCCATTGATCTTTGGATAACTCGATTTTTCTTGCAGGTCCGCTGTATCTCCCCCGAAGTTAAGGGCTGGGACTGAGAATTTTCAAGCGCCGGGTTTTCAGAGGTCATCTCCATCAGCTAATGGAACAATTAAAAGGGATTCTGATGTAGCAAAGCGCTCTGCTGCAAGCCCCTCTATTCAAAAAGGAAACCGGTCACCACCTGGTCATATACTTCAAACAAGTTCCAACTCAGCGGAGGACAACATTTACAACAATGATGAACAGTAAATACTATTGGTGCATGCTGGCTTCTATTTTGGGTGCCTTCATGTCTTGTGAAGCAACAAAGATATAATAGTTTTACCACAGCTGAAGGTTACCATAGTGTCTCAAGTACTTCTACACAAGTACCACTGCAACTCAGGTACACTTTTGTCTGAAGTAGACTATTTTTGAACGCAGTCATTACACTTGGTATTTTTCTTTGAGCTTCAGCAACTTACAAGTTGTGTATTAGTAAGACTCCCTCTTTTCCGAAAGAAATTCTGTTTTAGAGTTGCGCACATATTACAAAATTTATTGAAATCATTAATTTGGAATGATGCCCTTATCTAAAGTTCAAAAGGTGCATCTAGAACTAGCTGGCTTTTCTTGGAATGAAAAACAATAATTGATTTATATAATGGTATCTATGGGAGTTTATTCTCAGGTCTTTTGAGGCCCTTGTGGCTAATTTTTTTTCCTTGATGTTTGTTTCATTCTTATTTTCAGTGTGTAGTACTCTAGCTGTTTGGCAATGCCATTTTACTATTATCATTGCATAGTTGTTCTTGTTGTTCCTAAAATGACCACTGTCAATTTTCATAATACTTAAATGCCCTTTAGAAACTGGCATCATTGTTTGATGAGCGTTTTTTTTTGTTGTAGATATAGTAATTAAAAAAAATTGTTATGAGAACAGTAAGTCTTTTTTATTTTGCTTGCAAATATTCTTCAGCAGGCCATAAGACCATCTTGCCCTGACCATGTTTAGTATTGAGCATAACATCCTTCTTGTTCCAATTAAAACAATCTATGATTAGCTTTGCCAGAAGCTTCCATCAATAAAAGCAAATTATGAATATACATGTAATATATTACCAAACATAGAAATTTAGGCACAATGGAGAAGAGTGCTGAATCGGGGTGGGTGAACCCTCTTAATATCAGGTTTTTCAAAGAGGACGACGTAGCCCCGATGACGGATACTGATATCATCATTAACCATGTGAACTCGAGGCCGTACCACTACCTTTAAAATTGGGTTATCTAAGTAGCAGCAGGTTATATCAGCTCATATTTTCTGTCGGCCTACCTTGTCATGCTGCTATACAATCTTGTAAACTTTAGTGGCAATATACTCGTTCAGAAACTTGTACTTCCCCAAAAGGTAGTTGTGATGAATTATGAATGTGTTGAATTGTTGTGATAATACTTAAGGAGATGTGCTAGATTTAAAACACGGAAACATGTTCAAAGCTGAGTTGGGCAAGATAGCTTATAGTTTTTTTTTTTTTTTGACAAGATAGCTTATTTGTGAAGGATTATACAAAGCTATCAACTAGCAGCCTAAATTAACATGTAGATCTTTTGAGTAACATGCAAAGTTTGTATGCTGAATTACTGATCCATCTCGGACTCTCAGATTGATTTCTTGTGTCTCTGGTAGGGATTATCCAGAGTGCCCAACCCCTCGAACTGAAATATAAAAGATATGTAAAAGGGAGTAGTGGTTTATGGTAAAATTCCTCCTTGACTATACCAGGATATTAATTGTTTGCCTTCTAACTTTGATGTGTATTGTTATGTTTTGGGATATGCTGCTTGAGCTTTCCATCACTCTGGCGAGAGTGTATTGATGTCATTCGTATGCACTTTTGTGTTTTTTTTTTTCTGAAAAAGAAAAATAATCGTTGCTAAACCCTTATTCTCCAAAGATCTATTGGCTCTGTCACCAATCAAGGCAATATCATCTACAAGACTGCAAACACATGCACCATGGTACATCATCCTGGGTTGTACCAGTGAGCTAATCCATAACCAGTGCGAACAAAAACGGCCTTTTTGCGGAAACATGAACTATGTCTAAGGGATTAGCCTTTTGTTTTATGTACCCTATGTGGAGACTCCCGTTCTTGATTGTGAATTGTAAGGCCTAATGCAGAGATTTCAGGTACTGAACCCAATTAGTCTGTGTGGGGGAATGAAGGCCATCAACTTTTCTTTTTCGTGGTTATTGGCTTATTGCAACTCGAAGAAGTAAATGTGTTTTCAAACTTACTCGTAAGACACTTGTTGAATAGGTTCTATAGCTTTACAATCATCACCCTTGGGAGGACTAGAAACAACTGTTTGAATTAAGCTCTGTTTCATCGATCTGGAAGGAGTCAAAACATTATTTTCATTACTAGTGACGTTCTGTTGGAAGTAAAAGCTGATCAACCAAAACATGGGCGCTGATCCAGGCATCCTGACAATAACCAATCGTACAAGTTGTTCATGCTTTGGCGGTCAACCAAACAATCCTGATTGAACTAAATTAAAGGTAGTGCACAAATGTTTCTGATAGAAGGTGATAAACAAATAAATTAGAGCTCATTAGCTATAACACGAGAGACAAGAAAACATCTCGAGTCTTGACAATCATCTAAACTTAATTAACATTTAAGCATGACAGTAATACTTAAGATCAATTATTTTTGGCAAAAACAAGCATCTTCCAACTGACACCATACTTCTCTAAATGCATTAATGATAAGGTCATGATACTCATCAGCGTTCAAAGTCAGATAACAAGCCAAGAGCTCTTCAAGTTCTTCCGGCTTCTTAATCCTTTTCTCCACGATCATCTCAACCATTGAATCTCTAAAATCTTGCCTGGGATCACTCGAGCACTTGACAACGGCAAAGCTACCCAACTCTTTTGCTTTAGCATCCATCTCCATTTCTTTAATCTTCTTCTTGACCTTTGCTTTCTTCAAGTCCTCAATTGCTTTGATTTTGCATATTTCTGTCCTGGAAGGAGTTCTAGGGGAGCGAACTTTCACCTTTGATTGCTTCACTACCTTTACCTTCTGTGACTCCCTACTAATGTGAAATGACTTCCTTTGGTTCTCATTCTTTGACATTACCTCTTTGATTTTAGCCTCCTTCAACTTCTGCCACTTTGGCCTCGTATCATCTTTCGAAACCTCATTAGCCTTCCCTGCTAGCATTCGCATTGCTTGCAGAAGTTCCAGTTCCGTCGTCTCTTTTTCGAAGGATGTTCGACACCCATTTCTAACTTCATCCAATTCTCTTTGTAGTTCTGATGTCGCTTCAATGATCCTCCTATATGTCCTTTTGAGATTTTGCTCCTTCGTTATTTCCATAGTGTCCTTCCTCGGCGAAATCTCAGCCCTCCTAGGAGCTTCTTTTGACTGATCTTGAACACCAATGCCAAAATTTCTAGTGTTCAAATTTTGGCTTCTTTTTGTTGCTCTTGCAGCTTGTGACTTACAATTCCCACAATAATGATCTTGTGGTACAGTTTTAAGTATAGCTTTGCTTCTGCCGTTACTACCAATCTCCATATTCTCCTTACCGTACGTGATCAACTTCCAAAAGCCATCTTCATCTTGGGTGTAGAATTTACTTTCCCTATAAGAAGAACAAGGCTTTGCTGATCTTGCACTCAGCGGCTTCACTTCTTGTAGTTTCTGTTTGGATTTCGGTTTCGGTTTATTGATGGGTTGCTTGAACTTAGAAAGCCAAGAGAGGGGGAACATATGGGAAATCAAGTGAGGGTGAGATGATGATGGTGATGTTAAAGAAGGCTTCTTTTTCCCCCATTTCATAATTACGTGGTGCAACTAATTAACTCAAGCTTCAAGTGTTTGCGTTTCTTTTTTGTCTGTCAAGGTTTCTGTGGTAGTGAATTGATAAAGGGAGAGAGTAGAGTGAGTGTGTTCAAGACTTGAAGTTGAGAGGCACAAGCAGTTGTGAACGGTTAGAGGACGTGGTAAAGGAAGACGTGGGTAGTGTTTACTTCTTTGCCTTGTTTATCTTAAGTTAGTTCAAAAGAAAGACCCGCCATATTTCTTGTGAGTATGCCCACCTTTTTCCACTTTGTGAAAGGAAAGTTGGGTCCAGTGGACCTACGTGAAAGGATTAGATTAGAATTACTGTACCTCGTATCTTCATCAAAAATCAACTTAGCAAGTACATCAACTATACAGTGATTGTCTGATTGTCTCATATGAGTAGATCCTTTTTGAAACAACGCTTATACAGTACTCCAGAAGACAGAATCAAACTTCAAATAAATACTGCTTTTCTAATTGTTCAAGGCTTGCAATAAATTCTGTAAATTAGGTGGAGTTTATAATTTTCTATCTTCTATCTAGACAAGAAGAGATGAATCAGTAGCTGGGAGATGAGTAAATGTCCGGATGTTATCAACCAATTTTGCTGTAATCAGCCAGGAACCAGTAGCTCGAAGATGTTATTAACCAATTTGGCTCTTTACAATTGCTTAAGACATCAACATTGGTGTAGGAAATACCAAAATGTCATTCAATTTCCTCTATCAACTTGCGTACACAGCAAGTTGTACAAGAGTATAGTTCAATATTGATTGATCAATTAATCGAAAAGGTGTGCATGAGTTGGGTTAAAAAGGTAAAACAATTGGCAGACATCCCAAAACAATCTTATTTTGCAAAAAGTTGTGAAATAACACCAAACAAAAGTCATTTCACGAACAACTTTGAACATGAAGCTATGATTTGGAATAGTTATTCTACGTCCAACTGCAGTGTAAAAATATTTGAAGATGAAGCTTTCACAAAATCTGCAAAAACTTTTATGAACTCCAAAACTGTTCCCTAGTCTTTTGCTGAGATATGGGTTGGTAACTTGGGACAGTTCAGAGTGGAAGCATGATCGGAGGATTCATGGCTGAACCCTTTTCTGAATGGATTACTACTTGTGAAAAGGATTTTTCATAGTTCTAGACTTTTAGTACCATGAAGATGACAACTACATGCAGCTTTAGACGATGGATCTTCGCCATTAGCCAGATACGGAGTATAATTATTTTTTTTATGGCAACGGAGTATAAATTTTACTGTGGTAGTCATGTTTGTAACTTCAAAAATTATACATACATAGCAATTACGTGTTGTGCACAATTTTGTAATTTCTAATTTTAAGATCGTCTTTTCTTTTTTGATCAAATATAGACTGTGCTTTGTTCATCCTTGTGTTAGTTAGTATTTTCAGTTTAATTTAGTTTAATTTATAATTTTATCTACATTTAATGTTTCCAATTCAATTGAGTATTTTTATTAGTTCAGTTCAATTTTTTCAAATTCAGTTCAATTTCTCACTAACAAAACACACCTTTATCTTATACTCGTATCAACGTGCAAATACAATTATACAAACATTCAATCTAATATTCTAAGTTACTGTTGCTGCTACTCGCAACACAAAGTGAGGCGTCGTCATATGAAAAAACATAACACAAAAATTATGTGAACTCGTTTTCTATATGAGATTGGGTAATAATAGCCCATTGGGTAGTCATTATTGACCCATCGGATAAGCATTAACGACGCCTCTCTCCCAATCTCATATATAAAACAGTTCACACAATCTTTTCAAAAAAAAAATGCTGCTTACTTTCATCATAAATAAACTGGAATAAGAGAGGATTTTCAAATTGCGAAACAAGGAGAGAATTTTGAATCACGTATTCAAGTAGACACCAATGTTTGTTTTTTTGATAGGATAAGATAAATTTTTATAGTTTACAGTAACAAAAGTTGAGTGGTTGTCTCTAAGAAGGACAATCACAGCTTCACAGGGGGGCAGGGCCAAGGGGCCATTCTTTGCTTGTACGTGCCTATTGCTTGTTCTTGTAGAATGTTTTGTCTGTTTTCTTTCCTTCTGTTTCCATAGAACGCAATTATTCCGATATTCTATCTCGTGTCATAAACTCTAGAGATTTTCCAAGTTTGAGTAAAATATAACCAGAAGGAACTGAAAGATACAGCAGGCAAATAGTACCACACCTTATAAATGCTCGGCATGCGGATGTTCTTTCTGTAAAGGAATCACTAATTGCTGCGAAATTTGCAGCCCTATTAAACTGTATCGAGTGCATAGGTCTAAATTTAGCAAATATTCTATTGTGATCACGGCATGAATAGATATAATTATGTTTGGTATAAATGTATAAAATCTACAGAAATTGATAACTTTACAAAAGTTGTTGATGAGGAATTTAACAATATTTTAGATTATACATTTCCACAGTTCCACTCATTCTAATTTATCACAATTAATAGTCACTTTAAAACTCCATATACTATTCAAATCCGTACTGAGAAAGTGTATGCTAAGGAAGAACACCAGAGCATGGGAAAGTGGCTGATGGACTGAGAGCTAAGGTGTCCAAGTGATACCACGTGATTCGGAGAATTTAATTTTTAATTTTAGTTCATTAATTAACTTTAAGAGTTTTATTATAGAATATACACTTTGACTCTCTAAATTATCACTATGACAAGTTGACAACACCCTATTGTCACAATAGAGAAGTTGACGGCAAATTCTATCGTACACCTGGTATACTTTATATCGTACACCCTCCTTCATAAGTAGATAATTAAGTATTGTGGTTTTGTCTTTTGTGAGGAGTTGAGTTTAAAATAAGAGAGAAAAACAAAATGAGTGTATATAAGGTGGAAAAGTGGAAAATGTGTGACAAAATTGTGAAACAGTGGCTGCAGTCGCTTATGAAACACTTTCCGCACACTGACATAACGATGCAGCCGCAAACTCTGTTCCAGAAAGTTGCAAGTTCGTTAAAGGTTCAGACTACATATACAATTGCAATTTGCTCGAACTGTTTATGCAATAAAAGCTATCTAACAAAATAATATTCTAAGGTAAATATGTATTTATTTATTTTATTATTTTTAGATACACATTCACCCTCAGAATTTCTATATTTTATGGTTATAATAGGTATGAGTGTATATGACTCTTTCATCAACAAAAAAAAAAAGGTATGAGTAAGACAGTGCATGTTTTGTTGATCTATAGTGTTACAATTCAGTTGTTTCAGTTTAGTTTAGTTCAGTTCAGTTTTAGTAATTTTTTTAATTTTTTTTTATTCAGTTCAGTTTTTTTTCCCTGAGTTCTTATAAACGAACAAAACACGCCCTAATTAGATAGATCCAGCTTTCTGCAACGAAATATATTGGTTAAGTTTTGGAGGGACCATTTCATTTGATACTTTGAGTATGAGATTACTGTATGGATGATGCTTATTCCAGGATGATTGAGAAAAGACTTCTTGTGAAGGCCTCAGACCGTTTGATATGTTAGTTTAGCTTATGTCTACTGATTGCAATATGTCATTTTTTTTTTTACATACAGCTGAGTTTAAACTAGTTTCCTTTCAGTTTTTAATTGTTATCTCAGTATCAGGTAACCTATTAACCTTGCTACGTTGCCCATTAAGTGTTCTAACCAGGATTAGGGGCATAGAATCAAACAGAGTTATAAACAGTAATGTGAATACCATGTCATTAACATCAAATTTTCTTGGTTGTTGAATACAGGATGCTATCATCATGAAATGTGAATAATGATCTGAACACTAGCAAGCTAGCTAATTACCACCGGGTTATATTTGCTTCGTCCAGTTACATGCTTATGAACATTGCACGAATGCCAGGCATGGGCAAGCAGTTCTTCCCGTATAACATTCTCATCATCATCCTCATTTTTTCTCAATTTTTCGCGGGAATTTTGTCTCGAAGCGGAAGCAGCAAAAGCAAAAGCAAATACGTATCAGCAGTAGGAGATCCAGGGATGAGAAGAGACGGGCTACGCTTGGCCATCGAATCATGGAACCAATGCAATGAAGTTGGTGAAGAAGCCCCCAATATGGGCAGTCCTAGAGTTGCTGATTGCTTCGACCTCTATAAAGCTTCTCCACTTAAGAAAACTGGTCAGGAAGTACATTTCTTTTTCTTATTCAATTTGCTCAAATGCTGATACATCACTGCGGGCAACATGTAGTATGTCCTAAACTAATCACTCATTAAATCAATGTCAACCCAAATGTCAGGGGACGTGAATGCAAGAATGCAAGATATTCATTACTAAGTCGTAGAGTACCATTAATCCCTGTGTGTGTTTACAAGTGCTCTTATAGTTTTCTAAAAGAGGGACCCTACATTTTTATTTCAAAGTTGAATGTTTGTAGTGTTCTTACCAAGCTCTTGCATATTATTTTGGTTTGTGCAGGGGCAAGCAGTTGTTCGCTTTGCGACCTAATGCCCTATGCAGTTGTTCATAGAGTAACAGAGGAGGATAATAGGCTAGGCGTAGGGCAATCAATCATTGGGGGCGATCCAAATGCACTTGTTAATGCAAACTTGTACGCGCCAGCCAAAGAGATCTATTTAGCTTCAAAATGTGAGGTTCAAGACACACCTAGGCCGTGGAATTTCTGGATGATCATGCTGAAAAATGGTAACATGGACATGACTGCTGCCAAGTGCCCGATGAATGGCTTCAGAGTGAAGCCGAACTCAGACCTACACAATGACAATTTCCCTTGCTTTGGTAAAGGATGCATGAATCAACCTTTGATTTATCATAACTACACAACATTACAAGGGCCTAATAGGACTACCCTGCGCGGAAGTTTTTATGGGTCATGGGATCTGGACTCCGACTTCAGATCAGGGACAGTGCCGAAAGACACCGTATCTTATTATTCCATCTCCTGGGAAAAAGAAGTTGGTCGTGGGGGCTGGATATTCCATCATTTTTTGAGGACTACAAAGAAGTACCCATGGTTGATGCTTTACTTGAGAGCTGATGCAACGCAGGGCTTTTCTGGTGGGTATCATTACCCTTCCAGAGGAATGCTAAAAACTGTAAGTTCAACAGTTCAGATGCAATGATTTACAAATTTGTATTTAACTACCTGAAATGTGAACAACATATTTTGATCAATCTAAAAAATTTATTTACATAAATCATCAATGTCAGAGTTACATAAATACTAGGGGTCCTAGCTTAGAGTGATCGCTATATATAGTTTTCTGCTACAAATTCCTGCGATTGAGAGTAAGCTTTTTAGTCTCACACCTTGACAAGGTACTGTTTAGTCATTTGTGCACTTCTTTTTTTGCACTCTTCAGGTACCAGAGTCACCAAATTTTAAGGTGCAATTTACCTTGAATGTGCTCAAGGGAGGGGGTCCGAACAGCCAGTTCTACCTGATGGATATAGGTAGCTGTTGGAAAAACAATGGACAACCCTGTGATGGAGTTGTAACATCTGATGTTACGAGGTACCATGAGATGATCCTGAACCCAACTACCCCTGCGTGGTGCCAACCTGAGAAACTTGAATTTTGCCCACCTTACCACACATTTCCAGATGGGACACGAGTTCATAGAAATAGCACTGCCAAGTTCCCTTATTCAGCTTACCACATTTACTGTTCTCCTGGAAATGGTAAATTCCTCGAGGAACCATATAATTTGTGTGACCCGTTTAGTAACCCTCAACCGCAAGAAATTGTTCAAACCTTACCCCATCCTGTTTGGGGAGCTTACGGTTATCCAACGAAAGTAGGAGAAGGCTGGATCGGGGATCCGAGGACCTGGGAGTTGGATGTGGGGAAGCTGGCTGAGGCACTCTACTTCTATCAGGTTTGGTTCCTCTATTTCTGATTTTCAAGTTTTACCCATTTCTTTGAGTTTCAATATGCTTTCTCAAAAAAAAAAAAAAAATGTTTGTTTGCTAATTACACTGCACGTAGGAGAAACTATAGGATGAAACATTAAAAGAAACGCTACATGCAGGCATGCAGCAAAGGGCATGAGATCATAGTCTCACGATTAATCGTAACAAGTGCAAATATAGCAATATACCTAAAGTTGATCTTTGTTGCAAGTCATATAATGTCACATGTAAGTAGATCTGCCACGACTTGATTTAGTTCGACTTCGATTCGAGTCGCCCCGATTTCCACTTAAAAAAATATGTGAAGCCTAAATCGAATCATTTGGAACGATTCGATTATAATTCGACTTGACCTAATAACTTTATCAAAGTACAACCCGAACTGAACTAAGACAATTCGACTTCGACACAACTCAAGTTACAATTTTTTAAAATCACAACCCAAATCGTACTACAAGGAATCGACATCGACTTGATGTTTCATAGAAATTGCGTTTAATCGAGAAGATTATAAATTAAATATGAAAAGTTAAAAACAACAAAAATAAATAAATAAGATGACCTCACTCTTCAATAAACATTGTCCATTCATTAATAATAGCATGATGTCTTACATACAAGAGAACCTCTTAATTGTCTATAATGTCTATAATTGATCTTTAGATTCAGTAAAATTTTATTAAAACTAATAAAAAGTAATTTTTTTAGCCCAATTTGATTCAATCCCAATTGATTTCAGGTTATTTTATTATATTCCCTTTTTGTTTAGTTCATTTTACTGTAATACTAGTGAAGTTGTATCAACAATTGTATCTTGTTGTCCAGTTTGTGTATAAGATTATTAGTATTTGGTCGTTAAATCATGTATTTGTATTCAAGTATTAATGATTAGTTAATATGAGGATGTTTATCATTGATACTTTATATTATCATAGTACACTATTAGTGTCTGGTCCTGACTCATTAGATTAGAATAGCTGATTTGGTTTGAATTTGACCAACTCGACTCAAACTAACGACTCGACTTGACCTAAAGCAACTACTCGATGCAAGTCGTTTTTGGGATGATTTATGGCGATTCGACTCGAATAGAATCGTCGATTTGAAAAACATTTGAATTGTTGTCGCATCGGCCACGTCCGATTCGATTCGACTTCGATGCCATTTGTCACCGATCCGATTTTATACGAGTTAAAGCGACTCAATTTCGGTTCGATATCTGACTACAAACCAACCATTGGCTAACTCTACATGCATGTAAGGAGTAGTATCTTTCAGAATCTGATCACCACCATTGTTGCACATCATAGTACTACACTTCCACACTCTGTACTATGGATGCAAAATTGAATTTACACTTCAGATTTATTGAGATATATATAGAAACATCAGTACTCTAGTGACATTATCAATTTAATGCCATTGACGTGACTAGATGTATGATCTAAGCAACCCGTACAAACTTCTCAGAGTAAAGGCATTTTTGGCTTTAGTGAATTTCTAATAACTGAAGTTAAATGTGCTAAATTGAATGTTTTTTTAATTGTTTTAATATAAAATTACTTATTAAAATGAGGTTTATAATAAACTACATAGTGAAACTCCTCCAATGATATATAAAGAATTACGAATGGATATTAGTGTAATTTTTTACGATGAAATAACCAACTAAAAAAACTGAAAATAAGTTCATAGAAGTAAAAACAAACACGCCAAAATCTGGAAATTTCAATTTACATTACTGGTTTATCATGCTTTTATGTAAACATATATATGTGGTACAAATACATGGTTATTTGGCTTTACTTAAATTTCATATTTTGTTCTTGGTTGTACACCACTAAATTGACATTTTATGGTGTTGTAGGATCCCGACACGCCAGCTGCTAAGAGAAAATGGAGATCGCTAGATGTGGGAACTGAAATTTTCAAGGACCCAGATCAAATTGCAGAATGGACTTTGAGCAATTTTGACATCGTAGTGCCTAATCTATAAACTTACTTGAGTCAAAACTGTTGTAGTTTGAACACGTTGATTAAGGTGCCAAATAAAAACAAAAAGAAGGTGATGATGAATTTTTCTTCTTTAGCTTTGGTCTGCAAGAGCATGTGCAATGGTTACCTTGGAAGTGGCTTTGGTCCTATGTGGCATATGCTTCAAAGGTGCTTACCATTGTACAAGGTCTTTGGAAGTTGCTTGGGTGGAATCCAACACCAAGAAGTTTCTCTCTTAAGCAACTTCCCACAAAAGTTGCTTCACCCATTTGATTATTATTTTCTCTTCTTCTATTTGTATTTCTCTCCTATGTCACAATTTCATATAATTTTTATTTATTCAATTTTATCTATATAATATTATCATGAAAAGTTGCATACTATTGCACATAAATTACAATATTGCTTGAGAATGACATGGCACCTCCAATCAAGTTCACAAATCTCCTACCATTGAACATACCCATAGGGCTCAGCTCCATAATAAACCTTCTTTTTTCTGTTTAAACAATTTAAAGGGATGATGATACATTGTTCTTTGTGAAAGTTTTTGTAAGAGATATATTTAAAGGAGTATGAGCTCTTGACATTTAACTACCTTTCTTTTTTTGGCAATAAGGCATAATCATATATTAAAGTAGTGAGGAATGCCAATGTGTAACTCCATAAGTGCGTATATAGCCAAAATAACATGTAGACATGGCCTAGGGTAAAATGAGATCTTGCACTAATAGACCAATAATATAGAAGGGATGGGGGATCACAAAAGTTAGATTGATGGCCTCTTGTCTTGTCTCCTTCTACCACCATGTTGCCTAATCTTCATACCCACATACGAGCCTCTGTATATTAGTCCCATGCTGGTCAACCAGGCCCAGCAGTGTTTATGAATATATAAGTTATGACACACATGAAGTTGCTCTTGTATAAGTTGCTCTATTGTAAAAATTTCAGGAAAAGTCAAGGATCTAAACTAGGTTTAACTGTAATTTCTACACTAGGAATTATACATATTTACAAAATCATTAAACGAAAAATGAAAATGTTTGACCGAATCCAAGTGGATTACCTATGTATCCTGGGGTGGGAATAAGGTCAGGCGTAGTTCGGCCCATTAGTGCCATGAGCCAAAGCGGTGCACTAATTAACACGATAATTAGTCTTGATTTGTTTTTTTTTAATCTCTCATTTTTCTCTAGGCCGCCCTTTATGGGTTTTCAACCTAGAACGTAACTCTCATTCATCATTTTGTTTTACTCCTCTTAGTTCTTCCTCCTAGACTGCCACTATAGGTTTTCACCCTAGGAAGGTCTTCACATTTGAATGAATTGATCATGCGTAGAACCTCTTAAGCCTATTAAGGTTGGTGTAGTTACGCAACTCGTTGCCGTCGAGATCTGTCAGTCAAACAGCAACTCCAGGATACATACCCTAGCAACAACCTAAGAATCTCCTTTTATTGTGCGATCAATGTTTGTGGATACATACCCTAGCAACAACCTAAGAATCTCCTTTGGTAGGATTCTGAATTTCTGATCCAAGTGAATGTTACTTTGCCATAAACTTAGGTACTCCATTTGGACAACCTGCTGCAAAAGGTCGATGTATAAATATAATGTTTTTTTTGTTATTTCTACGTACTACTGTCATAAATTTGGTCATGAAATTGTTGCATAATTAATTTTTAAACGCAAAAGATTCAAAAGCAATTGCTCCAAAAGAGTCAGAAAATTAAGGCCACTAAATTTATATTGTTGAAGATGGACAAGAAATTCTGTCTGCGATCCATTTGTAAATGAGAATGGTTTCATAGTCATTGTTGGGAACTATGGTCTATAGGAATTCTGCCAAAAGTGTCAATGCCAAATATAATGATGAAGAAAGATACCCATGTTGTAATATTTTTGGTCTTCTAGGCCAACCTGTTAATTTGGTGGTAGCTTCTGCTGCTGTCCAAATGAAATGTGCATGGTATTTCTTATACCGGGTAAGACAAGGGAGGTAGAGGAGATGGGTCTGCCTCACTCCCACCGGGCCACCGCAATGAGGAACCTTCACTTGGAATGTAAGTGGTCTTAATGACCTCTTAAAGCAGAAGGATATCTTTGAATCCTTGGTGAATAATGAAGTAGTGAAATCTTTTCAAAAAATAAAAAGTGAAAGAGAACAAGTTTAGTAGAATACCTCATCATACCTCAAAGAATACTTTGCAAGATTGACAGAGACGTAGGGAATTCAGCATGGTATTTGTTTGTTTTTGTGCAGGATACATTTCCGTTTTTGGTCCTCGCTAGGTGCAGGATAATTGGGATACACTTTATTACAGCCCTAGAATGTTTAAATTGGTAGCTAACTAAAAAAGGGTGTAGGTTGCACTTAAGTCCTTTCATATAGCTAACTATACTCATCTGTCAAAAACAGTCCAGGAGGCTGAATGTAAGGAAAAACTTCAGATACAGTGATCAAGTTCTGAATTCTGATTGACAAGGAGAGACGTATAGATATGCATTTGGACCACAGAGCAGCTGAACTCAATGCAGATTACCTAAGAGCTAAAGTTCATCGTCTACATTCAGCTTACTTACTCACAAGGTGGCCTATACAATTATACAAGATGAAGAAGCTGTATTGGTAAAATAGTGGATCATGAAATAAAAGAGTTACTAAAAAAAAGTCACTGAGACGATGCCAACTCCAGCCGCCGGGTTTTTTTTTTTTTAGAAAAAATGAAATTGTTATTATTCTGTCATTGCATTCTATATGAGAAACAAGGGCAGACAAAATTCAGCCTCTGTTTTTTTGAATGTGTTTGTTATTTGTATTTTACTAGATATAGAATTGTATTCTTTAGATGTGGCAGTTTTAAGGTGACCCGTCCCCTTCTGAGTTCCGCTATTGCCCTCTCTGTGCTACGTTGCTGGCGATGCTTTCTTAGATTTCTAGAGTTGCTGGGCATACCAAATGACATTCATACATTTGATCCTGCACTGATAGATACACTCCAATCAAAAATCTTACCCTTTTTTTTCTTGTTTTAGCCTCTTATCTTGGGCAAGATCATAATTTCTGGTGCAGTAATGTATCATTTTTCCCCAAAATAAACAAATCAGTAAGAGCGACTCAACGATTATAAATGTTAAACAACTTGTCTTGGCAAAAACCAAAGGCTGCCTTGGTTCTCAAAAAAAAAAATGGATGTGTTGGCAATATGACCTTCCACATTTATCCTATTATCAAAGGTCATAAGACATCCTATTTTTCGTTAAGAAGCAACGGACATTCTTCGTTGGATATTGCCCAAACTAAGAGGCTAAACAAGAAAGAAATGTAAAGATTTTGATCGCTTAATGTCTATGGAGTGATGACTAATGACAAATCTTTTAGTGTGATTCTACAATACGTATAGCAGTAACTTGAGAACTTAACATCATGGTAAAATCACCAATCAGAGACTCCCTGGTATTGATAAACACATAACGAGCTAGAAGGAAGTTGCTTAAAATCAACTAAAATTACATCCATTAGAGGGAGAGTGGGAGACAAGCCCTACTTCTGTTGACTCCCTAAATGTTTCCATTGAACCAAGACTTTGATGCCGACATTTTCGCCACAAACTTCATGAAAAGTTTCACCAGGCATAAACGCCAAAGTTTCCTGCAAATGTTCCCGTTGTATTGATTTGGATATTTCAGTCTCGACTGACAAATTGACATCTATAAGTAGCGATGAATGTCTTGGCACAGCAACTAGATTCTTCAAAAGCGGCACAAGGAACCCACACTGTTTTCTTGAACTTCCGGACTCATGAGTTGGGACCCCTACTGAATAGGGTTCATCTTTGTGAAAAAGCACACTACGGTAGTATTCCTTTTCATACATTGTTTCATATTCATCGCTTCCGTAGCGTGTAAAGATGTCCCCACAAACTGACATAGCAGAGTCAATGTGACCAATTGCGTATAACAAAACTTGCACTTTAGCTTGCACTGCATCAGAGAAGATGGTATATAATGAACAGCCGAGTACCCTTCCTCACCTCGTATAACTGAGCACAAGCGCCTATCAAACATAGATTCACCAGAAAGGTCAAAATGTGTCTCCCTCCACAGAAAATAGCCTTTGCTGACACTACAACCACACTCATCTTTAAGGTCAACAGAAACAAACAACTCATCACCCAGATATAAACAACGTTGCGGGGGGGCTGTAAGAGATAGAATTGCACTGAATGGAGAACATTTCTGAGGAGAGTTTTGGCACGTCTTGTAGATGGGAAATTTATGGGTGAAACTACTGATAACTTCAATCTCACCATAGAGCCGCAACTCCTTCGGTTTGTACCAATCAACAACAACAGAGAATATCTCTACCAGTTTAAGTCTGATATGTTCCTTTACCATTCCCTTTGCTAAACTGCAAGTTGGATTCCTGATGAGTGAAAATGTCAGTCTAGCAAACACAACTCCCACAGTCGGGATAATTTAAGACCAGCATCAAAACCAATCAACAGGAAAAACATCAAAAAGGAGATGACTGATACATATAACCAATTAGTAATACAAAAAACATAAACCTAGAAGCTAGAGCCACTGGTAATTGAAAGTACCTGAAATGACTTTCAACCAAAAAACGTACCTGGAAATGGAAGTTGAGGCCTGCAGCTCATCAGGCTCTAGCAGCTGTTCACAATAAAGAAATCAGCATAAATAGTGAGGGGAAACAGTAGCTAGAAAAAGAGCAGCAGGGCCAAGATACATGATACATACCCGAGGTTTGTTTTCTGGCTCACTCTGCTTGTTTATCTCCGTCTCCTGCCCGGATGTTCCGAGAGTGGATCGTTGGGGACGCACAAATGCAGTAGCCCAGATGAGTGTCACACGAACGAAGCCAATATCCCCCGAAAATTTCAGATCATAACAACACATATCTAGCGGCTTAACTTCCTGGAGGCCACTGGCCAGTGAACGTCCAGTACAGCTATCAAAAAGGTTTGCCTCGATGATGGCAGTAGTGTTTGAGGGTACAACCAGCGGACAATCAGAAAGGAAGAAAGATTCAGATTCCCTAAGTTTAAGCCTTAAACAATCAGTTGGCTGCTTGTCCAAGAGTGTACAAGAATAAATGTATTCAGACTTTGAGTTGGGCTCATAGACACGAGCAACAATGCTTCCATACACATCAGCAAAGGGATCAGTATCAGTCAGAGCGACGGCAGTAATTAGCACACTAGCTACAACCGCAAACCTTTACCTGTTTCTATGCCAACTTCCCCTCCATCTCTGTATTTTGATGATATTATTCAGTTACCTACAACAATACAAGCAACCGACAACCTTCCTCCTAGAGAACCAAGACGCTCAACTCGAATTTCTAAAAATCTAGCATGGTTACATGATTTTGTCAGCTCTTTTGCACAACTAGGTACCTCTGACATTGCATCAGTTTCACTTAAACACACATTCTATGCATTCATGGTACAGTACGTTAAAATCAGTTAGATCCTACTTCCTTTAAACAAGCTGTAACAGATCATGGGTGGTGTGATGCTATGAATGTTGAGATTCAGGCATTAGAAGTTACTGGTACCTGGAGAATCAGTGATGTTCCAATTGGCAAAACTGCTGTTTGCTCAAAGTGGTTATTTAAAACTAAATACAAAGGCTGATGGGAGTGTGGAAAGGAAGAAAGCACGTTTGGTAATTCAAGGTTGCAGTCAACAGCCAGGCATTGATTTTCTTGAGAAATTTGCACCAGTTGCAAAAATGACCACAGTAAAAGGGTATACCTTACAGTATACACATTCGTTTCTGTATTGGGATTTAGGCTAAATAAAAGGGACCAAAATTATGAAGCCAATGTGACTAAAATAAATACCGCACGTGTCCTCTGTCTTCAACTTATGTACAAACTTGACACCTTGCGGTGTACCGAGAAGATTTGATTTACCATTTACAAAGACTTGCCGAAGTCGGATTTGTTTTTATTTTTATTTTAATAAGAAGCTAAGTCGGTATGGTTAGGACTTAGGAGGCAGGTAGTATATATATACGTACATAGCTTAGTCGTTCTCTCTCAAATACACAAAAGAAAGAAAAATACAATTACTTTCCATCAAACAGAAAATATGAGGGGTGTGAGAGAGAGAGATATACAGAGAGAGAGAGCAACGACGACGATGGAGGCTGAGAAGGAGAAGAATAGTATAGTGAAGAAGGTCGGGAGGGCCGGTGTTGTAGGTGCATTAACAGGGTTGGTTTTTGGCGGATCCACTTTGGTGACGGGTGCAAGTGCCATGTCCATGGCTGCCACGGCTGAAACCCTGAAGGAAATCCGTGGAAAAGAGGACATCTGGAACTTAGCTGCAGCAGGAAGCGCCGCCACTCTAACGGCTGGGATGTTCTTCGGACCGCGTCCCGAAGCCTACGTTCCATTAGCCGTAGTTGGTGCAATCTTAGGTGGTACTCTTCATGTACTCTATTATGACTGATTTGATTGATAGGCTTCTTTTTTGTTTTTTTGAGTGTAGTTTTTTTTTATAGAAAACTTTGTGTAAACCCGTTTCATATATGAGACTAGATAATATGTGCTACTAGTTTTCATTCCCGTGCGTTGCACGGTTCTCAATTTTATAAATTTGTTGTCTTATTACACTTTTGTATTTAACACAAAAATTAAATTGATATTGAATTTTGAGTTCTTAGATGATGATTTTTAAGTTCTTTTATAATTCTTATGTACCGATTAAATGTATTATACCTCAATAATTATTATTATTATTGTTAAACCTAAAATAATATTGTGCACAAAAAAAAA
>ONZK01002219.1:43425-56179 GCA_900322385.1 Pharnaceum exiguum | reverse complement strand
CACTGTGACCTTGAGGGTCAACGCGAAATTGGCCGCTGAAGCCTAATTTTCTGCATACACTGTCAGCATGCTCTCCTCCAATCCATGTTTCTACTAAGGCTAGGATGGATGGGTTATGAAGTCGAATGAGTTCCCGTAAGGTGTTCAGGAATTCTTTGCTCGCAGCTCCTTGGACGTTCCAAACAAGTAGTTTCAATGAATTAATTTGTGTTTGATTCATCATTAAACAAGTTTGAAAGGGAGATAAGACATCTGAAGACATGTTGGTGCAACATGGATTAACACATGGGAGTAGTGGTATCGATGCCACTATGCATAGTGTCCCCTTCTCCATCATTGGCAAGGGGAGGGTCATGAGGTCGATGAAGATCTGACTGTTCCATATTGGTATCTCCAATGTTATTGGATGAGGCAACACTTCCTGGGCTAGGAATTGCATTGGTTGGAGGGTCATTGGGGTGGAATTCCGGACTGTGGTTTGATGGGGATGTGGTTTTGGCAATAGGGTTTGGCGTGGGGGTTAGGGTATTTGTGATGGGGTGAAGAGGGGGTCGTGATGGTGTCAGTTGATTGTTTGTCTCAGAGGTTGGCCGCAGGTTAGGTCTTGTTGTATGGGCTCCAAAGATTACAGGGGTGGAATTATCATGGGAAGTACTTGGTTGGGCATTGTTTAGGTCTTGTGTATGCAGGTTTAGGTTTCGAGTAGTCAGGGATGTGGTTGGGCTTTTGTGAGAAGATTGTGGGTTACGATTGTAGTTTCTAGTAGGTCGCCTAGGTGGGATAGGATTTTCAGCAGGGGATCTCCTTCCAATAGAGAAATTTGTTGCCAAATTGCTCGCTACTGGGGGTCGTACAGGCTGCATAATTCCTTCCTGATTGGAAGGAATATTGTTGAGATTATTTTCTGAGATATTCTCTCCTTCTGTTTCCAAATCTGCGAGGGCACCAAATCTTGTGTTTGGATTCCGTGAGTTGGTTGAATTAGGCTCCTTATTCTGCCCACCTTGTTGATTGGCAGAATTACCCCTCTGCGTTGCTGTACATTGTGGTCGACGACGATTACTACGCCTGACTTGCATCCACGGACCATAGTCTTCCAGTGTTTCAGGTTGGCATGGCGGAACAACTTGAGTAGGATCATTAGCTACAGAGCGACCTTGCATACCTTCTAATTCGTGATTAGTAACACATGCATCTTCTTTGTGTCCTAATTTGCCGCATTTGAAGCATACTAAGTTTAAGCCCTCGTATTGTATCTTCCATACTCGGCCATTGAGTCTGAATTTTGACAGGAGTGGTTTAGTTAAGTCTACCTCCACACTAAGCCTGGTGTACCTGCCTCTCAAAACATCTTCAGTTGTACGATCCACCTTGACTACTTTACCTATCTTTTCGCCTATCCTGTGGAGAAATTCCTTATCAAAGTATTCCACAGGAAGTCGAGGAATCTGAATCTATGCCGTAAGGTGTTTGATTGGTGCTTCATCAGGGACAAAATTTGGAATCCATTTGCGTATGGTAACGTAATTATCCCCAAGCAACCATGGTCCTTCATTGACAACATGATGATAGTCTTGTGCATTGGAAAAGCGAGCAATATAGTAATCGCAGCCAATATCAATGAGGGTGAAAAAACCTTTGACACTCCATTTTTTTTTCCAGCCGTCTTCGAAGTTGCATGTATCCTATACCCTTCTCAAACATTTTGACAATCAGGGTATGTCTCCATGGTCGACGCAGGGCCTTCTTTTCCTCCTTAGATAGTAAGATGGTTGGGCAAGTGGGATCATCTTCCTCCGGCGCAACATCATCATCAATGTCAGAGTCACTGTCATCATCATTCTCCCACGGGATATGCCCTAGATTATCAATGGTGTGTCTGGGTTGTCCAGCAACCATATTTCTGAAGGAGATAGTGTGAATTGGGCTAGGATGCAGCATAGGGGTCGTGTGTATGCCAGGAGTTTCTGGAACACTTGTGGGATTAACGTCCATGGTTACTTCCATTTCCTCATTGATCCCATTGGAGGAGGCATTAGAATCCGTGGTACGGATCCTTTTTTTGTTAGATCTGGCAAGGAGATCAGTTTCCTCACGGGAGGGTGGGGGTTCTTGTTCGCTCATTGAGAGAGGGAGTTCTTCGCTATAGTCTACGAGTACTGTTTAAAGTGACTAGAGAGAATCTTTGTTTAAGTTAAGTTTAGTTTTTGGTCTAGTTCAGTTAAGTTCAAGCAATCTAATTAAGTACTTTGTTTCACTTAAATTTAGTTTTTTGTCCGATTCAGTTTAATTATTTTCAATTAATTGTTTAGTTATAATTACACTATAATTCATTCAATTCAGTTAGGTTAAGTTAAGTTCAATACAGTTAAACTTCCAACTAGACGAACAAAAAAGAGCTTGTAAGCTTGTTCTTTGTAACTTAAGCTCATTGCAACCAGTTAAAATATTTTTTTTGCAAAACAATATTTTTCATGGAGTCTTAAGTTATTGTTGCACAATTATATAATGTTTTCTCCTAATTAAATTATCATATTGTTTCATTCCTTCGAAAATTGTGGAACCCGTGCCACTGCCACTCCCAAGAACATCACTAAACTATCATCGAACTTATAGACCCATATATACCAAAGAGGCTTTGATGTCTCACAACGGTGTCCCAATTGGTGTACCACTTCAATTTTATTCTTTCGTGATTTCTTAATTCATTTTCTTTTAATGTGTTAACAAATCATGAACGGTCGAGATTAAATTGGTACACGAATTGGGACACCAAAGTTGGACTGCATATATACGAAGTATGTAAATAATAAATAAATTAAACTGATGTAAGTATGATGCATAGTTCCATGAAATGCCGATCATGGGAACCACCTCAATTTAGTTACCATCAAGCCCACACAATTAAGTATTGAGGCCGAGCTTTACAATTAAAATGATGAATAAATGAGAAAATTGTTGGAACACCCCTTTTATATATCAAATTTTGTAAAGACACCCTATTTAGTTCAATTTGTAGGCAAACTCCTAAATATAAATTTTTTATTCTTTAAACGCCCTCAAGATTGACTATATGATCAAAATCACTCTGAACTTCCCCATTTACCCTTGCTTGTACTCACGAGTCACATCTTCCGCGTTTGTAAGCCTATATAAGCCAACCAACGGATATAACTCATCAATTTATCCACCTCCTCTCCCGCAACCCAATTAATTCAATAACTCTCATCCCCCTTACAATATCTATCCCCTTCCCTCCTCTCTTAACACATTAACCCCTCCCATCTCATTCCAAAGTTTTATTTTTCTCTTAATCAGTTAACTTAGTTGTTATAATAGCTTCTTTTTTGGTGTTCGAATGATGGATGTCACCTCAAAGAATGAAGTTATTTATTTGTTGTGAGAGTGGGTGTCTTTCTTGGCAATATAAATCATGCGCAAGCATGAATGGTGTGGATAAATGTTGATAGGTTGATGGTGTGTATGGCATAGAGCTAGAGAAAGAAAAATAAGGGGAAAAAGAGTGTTAGTGGGGAAAATAAAGGAAAAAATGAGGGAAAATGTCCTTTTCGAGGACTAAAGGAAAAGGAAAATAATAGAATAGAATAATAGGGAAGGGGGAAGGTATGCGTGTGTGCATGAGAACAAGTAGGGAGTAAAAGGGTAAATTCAAGGTGATTTATTGGTCAAATTTCAATTTTAAGGTGTAAACAACACTTTTTAAAGGTGTGTAAACAATAATAGGGGTATTCTTGCAAAGTTTGGTATATAAAAAGGATGTCCTCACAATTTTTCCTAAATTAAATAAGAAACTACTACCTACAACAACAAAAAAAAGAATTTAGCAATGTAAAAAATAGGTTAAATTGTTGGGAGACCCCTTTTATATAGTTGACTTTTGTATCAGCACCCCTTTTTTAATACTTTTTGTTACAACACCCCCAATAACCTTCGAAGTGTTGTTTAGACACTCGCAAATGAGATTTTCGACGAAAACCCATGGTGAACTTCCAAAAATGCCCTCGACTGAACACACACGATAGGAGAGGAGTGTGAGAGTGAAATTACACGAACTTCCCTCTTACATTACCACATTTCCCTCCCTAATAAAACATTTCCCTCTAATTTAAAACTCCCTTTTTATATCACATTTCCTTCACTCTTCTTTTCGAATTCATCTCCCCTTTTATTCCCAAAAACATCATAACACCAAGCTTTTTTCTGCCCATATTTGAAGTAAGTTTCTCAGATCATCAAAACACCTCAAGCTACTTATTTTTATTTGCCAAAGTTGTTGGGAATAATTTCTACTTGGGTCGATTATCCCGGAATAATCCCTACTTATAAAATAGCCGGGAATAATCCCTACTTGGGACTTAGTAGGTGGGAGCGAGCCTATAGAAACAGACGTTATATATTCTGTTTAGTTTCGTTTTTTTCTTCCTATTTTGCTTTTACTCATATACCTAATTCATTATCTTTTGTTCGACAATCCCAACAATTTATGCTAAAAATAACTAATAGTTCTATAAAAAAAATAGAATATCTCATATAAAAAATTATTAATATTCAAGTTTATTAGACTGAGGCTCTTACTATAATGGTCGTTGGAAGGAAAGTATATTCGGACGTGTCGAGCCAAGAAGTGATGATGACGATTAATGTAATAAGAGGGAAAAAAGGTGACTCCAAGGAGCAAAACTAGTGGGGGCTGGCAGCCTCTGCTGCCCACCTAGCTTAGTTCTTTTTTTTTTTGGCTTTGGCCAAGGATTTTGTTTATTGAAGTCATTTTTGGTTAAGGTTTTTGTCTATTGAAGTTGTTTTTACTTTATGGCCCCATATTAGTTTTATAGAAATTTATGTACAGAACATTATATTTATCCATACAATGGGTTGCTTTATCATCATTATTGTGTAACCAAATGGCTCATCAAGGGTGTGTAGTTCATCTATATGAAACCTAGACTTTACTAAACTAAATTGAGAGAAAGGGAAGATGAATTAAAGTTATTTAGTGAAAATAAATGATTGAACAATTGAAATAAAAAATATTGAATCGAATTGAAAATTTTTTTTACACAAAAGTTAGATAATACACAAGCACAATTGAATTTGGGGACATTATAACTCTTCAATTAGTGATAATTTTGGAAATGTTACATATAAAAATCTGTTGTCCAAAAAAAATATATAGGGAGACGAAAATGAACAAAAAGTCTTAGAGTACCTTTATTAGACATACTCAAGAATGTCGTAGAGAGATATTTTACTTAAAACTTTGCTAAATCATCCAAAAAAAGGGCCCATTGTTGACATTTTGTAAAAATATGAGGGTGATAGAATTTGAGTTGATAAACCCTTTATGATACTCAAAGAAAAAAATAAATCCTTTACCAAAAACTTATCATAAAGAAATAATTATTTAAGGAGTAGCAATGAGTTTCACCAATAAAGTGAAAGATTATATTAGGCAATCATATTCCCCAAAGAAGTGTCAAATGATATCTCAACATAATTTTCTTACATAGTATAACTTTGGGATATCCAAATTGACCAATGTTGATGTTCTTAGGCAATCAAATTTCCCGAAGCTTTAAAAAAATTCCACCCAAAGAAAAGAAAAATGGATTACTCATATGTCCCATAATCTTCTCCCTAATTTCCGGTCTTGTCTCAAAAGTGAAAAAGTTATTCATATATTTGGGAAAGTTGTTTATGTGCAAAGTTACTAAAAGACCCTCATTTTATCCCCCACATATATTAAACCCATGTGGTTGTTCTTTCGTAACACTTATCAGAAACATTTGTGTAAACCCGTTCCATTTATAAGACTGTGTATTAGTGACAGAAATAGGTTGATTAATGACTCTTAGATAACCATTAATTAACTCGTCGCATATATAAAATTAGTTCACACAAATATTTGTGTATAAAGATAATTGTCCCTAAAATATCTCACTTTACTTAAACTTTGTGCAAATATACTAAAAAAGAAGATTTTGAAACATATATAGTACAACTCTCTACAAGGAAAAAAGAAGAAGAATATAGTTATATGGATTAGGATATCTTTCAAAGCTGACAGGCTTTGGCAGTGGCGGAGCCAGAAATTTGGATTAGGGGGGACGGACAACCAAATGAACGCCAAATTCTACTATACTCCTAGGAGTAGGGAGCAATATACTCCCATATACGTATTTTATACTCCCCTTTTAAAAAAAGAAAAACAGAAAAATACTCAATTTATAAAAAATACCCCCTTCTCCACTCTCTCTCCTCACCAACCATACCCTCTCATCATTGTCACCCAACAAACTCCGACCACCGCCACCACCTCCGGCCACCACCGCCACTTCGCCGCCGTCATACCGGCGACACCATACACCGCCACATACTGCTCCTCACCCTCCAATCGAAACCCCAACACTTCTCTCTCTCACATCCATAAACCCAATCTCATCACCCATAAGTCCATAACCACCACATCTCTCCACATTCACACCCATAACACCCATCTCACCCCATTTTCCTTGGCATCATCTCACCACCATCAATCACCGACGACATCATAGTTCTACCTTCAACCATTAAAACCCAATTCGTGACTATGAGTTTCATTTGTGACCCCATAAGCATATTTTGTTACCCCCAGTGTTTTAGCCCGTGACCCCTTGAGCGTGTTTTGTGACCCCTTAACAATAATCTGTAACCCTGTGAGCGCAATTTGTGACCCCCTTTTTGTGACCCCTCTTTGTCGACCTTAATGCATTTTGTGACTTCCCGAACATTCATCTATGACCCCCCTAACATTTATTTGTGACCCCTGATTTTTTTAACCCGTGACATCTTAAACTCAATTTGTGATCTCATAAATTTGACCCCTAAATTTATATTTGTTACTATGATTTGAGGAGAAAAATGGGGTTGAGGATAGTTATGACCACGTTTGAAATTTTTGAGGTAAGGAAAAAGAGTGGGATTGAGTTTTCTTTTAGAGGAGAGAGAAAGCTAAAATATGGGGTGTTTTGTGTGTTTGGAGGAAATAGGATCTTGAGGAGAGAGTGGAACCATGAGAGGGATCTTGAGGAGAAAGAGTGGAATCATGAGAATAGAAATTTGAATGGAAAGTTTGGTTTTGGGAGGAGAGAGAATGAAATAGAGTTATTGTGGTGGTGTTTTTTCAAAATGAAAGGGGAAGGGGGAGGGGGAAATACGGGGAAGGGGGGAGGGGAAAGGGAGTATTTTTTTTGTTTTTATACACGCGGGCGTATTTGTATACAGGGGAGCACATTGCTATGTGCTCCCGGTTGTATAGTAGACAACTTATTTCTCTTCGGACAATTGTATTGCCAAAAAAAACACTGACTTTACTACTCAAGATATTTTTTTTAAACATTACTTAAGTGAAAAAAAGGAATTTTCTAGTTTTAACATTAATTTTACCGTCCAAGATATTTTTTTAATATTTTATTTCAGATTTTGCAATTTTTTTTTAAAGAATTGGGGGGGGGTATCATCTTATATACTACTTAATCTTGACTGTACATAAATTTTTAATACATTTTATTTTAAATGTAAATAAATCAAGAACAATCGAGATTAAAATGGCACACAAAATGGTAAATCGGGACACTATATCCTATACCCCAACCGCTTTGAAAGGACCATAAAAACGGATGGGCGCTGTTGGATCAGCAAGTCTTTGGTACATACCCGATGTACCGGTACAACTTGTGGATTTATGACTAATTACAAAGGGAATGACTAATGACATAAATGGTGACTAATGATATTTGTTGTAATACTAGTTATAAATTTCTAAGGTATACCCGTACACCCGATGTAACTTAGAATTGGAGCCGTTGATAGGGGTAAGAACGGGAGTTAGAGAAATCAGAATTGTCAACGACGATCAACGGCTTTCGGTTTAGGATTACGATCATGTCACTTAACCCCCCTCCCCTTTCCTTTACCCCTGTTGCAAAGGAGTCCCTATTTTTTTTTCTTTTTGATGGAATGTCTCCTTTTTTTTTTATTTCATAAATGTGTAAGAGTGTCTTTACGAGAATTGACATTTGACAACAGAAGGGAATAACATTCGGACCTTGTTATGCCGTAGCCATATAAATAGTTGGTGGACCAGACACACCTAAAGCAATTGTATAATGTACTACGTATGCAGTACATGCGCCTATGCGGTATACCAAATTTCAGTTTTTCTCCACGAATTTCACTTTGTATGAGGAATTGATTTGTAGGAGAGAAAAGGATATGTCATTTTTAGTTTTCTTTCATTTACTTTAGTCTATAACTTCACTGGACTTCTGTTTAATGGCCTTTTCAGCAATAGCCTAGTAACTGGCCATTTGCCAAAGAAAAGGAAATGTGCAATTATCCCGTTTTGATTCGTTGGATTAAGAAGGGGGTGTTTTCGACCATTAAATTAAAAGAGAAGACGGAAAAGGTAAAGACGAAAGAGATCAAGAGGGGAGACAACTGGAAGAAATAGGAATTGGAGAGGATCCAAGCGCCCTAGCAAGTAGCGACACAAGATAAGATAATCCGCAATATAGGGAAACAACTGAATCATTTCATGGTCCACCCGAATGAACGGTGCTAGATAAACCCTATAATGTCTTTTATGTTAGGCCTAATTTTTTAATTAAACAAAAATAAAAGCCCTATATTTACTTACCCTCACCCAATGGAGATGTGTACGGTGCTAAGTACACTGGATGTAAGATATAATTTGTCGGAACCACTTGCTAATCCTTCTACTCTCTCTATCCCATATCATAAATTTGTTTCATTTTCTATGGGTTTTTCAGATAGTTAAAAACTATATAGTTACTAAACTAGTTTTTTGAGTATCTTATATGCAGTGGTGTAGCCAAGACTTACAAAACATGGGGTCAGAAAAATTTATATAAACCTTTTTCATATATGAGACTTAATAAGAGGGGTCATCATAGTGTGGTCGATAGGTCATTATTGTGTAGCCGATGGGTCATTAATTCGCAATCTCATATATGAAACGGGTTTACACAATTTTTCCCCAGAAAATTTGATTACAATACTAAAATTAAATGAATTGTTTCCACTCAAAGAGCATAAATATAGTATTTCCTATAGAAAAGTTACAAGAGTAGGAAATTTTTTATGTTAATTAGGATAAATATTTAACATTTTATTATAACAAATTACGAAAAATAAATATTTAACATTATTTAGTTGAGAAAGTGAGACAAGCTAGGTCTCGAGAGGGCGAAACGCGACACCACCCGTCATCTACCTCTTGATTCTCCCCATGGCCAAACGTGGCCGCCCACGAAAATTGCGACAACCATCATCTACTCCACCAAAAGGCGCTTCTTCCACCACAAAAAACTCGAGGAATAATGAAGTAGAGAGAGAGAAACATGCCCTTCGAATCCCATTGCTATTTGGTGATTTTCAGGTCAACAATAACATGGCGACTATAGGTTCTTCGATTCCTCCCCCTAATTCTGTCTCCCCATCTGTTTCTATTCCTGTAGTCTCTTCTACAGTGATAAATGACCAATCTTTGGCTGTAAATGAAACTTCTTTACCCAGTTCGAGTTCGACTATACCCTCTGTTCAGCCTATAGTTCAGCCTACTGTTGAACCTGTAGCAACTGCTTTCCACAGTACACCCTACTTGGAGGGATAAGGTTGCGGGTGGTTCAAAGGATAGTAATATTGGTTTAAAATTGGATTTTGTTAATTCTGCTTCTGAGGAGGTACAGAGGATATTATAGAGGAACTTGCTTATTGGGAAAACACTCTAGTTGGTACTGTCTTGGGAAAGAGTTACAAGCTTCATGAGATGATTGAATTCATTGAAAACAGTTGGACTATAATGTTGTTAGTCCACAGATTCTTTATTTTAAGAAAGGTTGGTTCTTTATACGTTTTGAAAATGCTGGTGATAAAAAGGAGGGAGCATGGCATTATGGGAAGAATGTTTTTAAAGCCATGGCACCCTTTGATTAGTCAAGAATTGGAGCATGTAACAGAAGTGCCAGTCTGGGTTACTTTGCCTGATTTAGACCCCTGTTTTTGGTCAGTTAAGGCTTTAAGCTAGATAGCAAGCAAACTGGGTACGCCCATGTATGCAGATCAGTACACTTGAAGCAAAAGCAAGATTTCGTTTGCTAGAATACTGGTTCAAGTTGATTTTTCAAAGCCTTTGAAAATGGAAATTTTATTGAGTACTCCTTTTGGTCAAAAGTATGTTCAGAAAATTGAATATGAATGGGTTCCTTTTTTCTGTGAATGTTGCAACAAACTTGGGCATGAAACAATCAAGTGTAGACAAAACAAGAAAACTGAAGCTATGTCTACTACATCTGAACCTGTTACTTCTGAAAAAGCTAGTCCTGTTGATCAAGAGGGCTTCACTAATGCTACTGCAACTGCAAAGAAAGTGGTATCTTCTTTACCATCAAATGCTTTGCAACAGTCAAATCGATTAAAACCAGTTAGCTGTGAAGTTATTAATACAGAGAAAGGGCTTGCAGCTTGTTTGAATGAGGATAGCATTGAAGTGACTGAACCAGCTTCAGTTACACAGGAACATGTACTAGAATGTGATGCTCTTGACAAAGGTGGGGGTGCCTCTCTACCCCTCACTGAACAATGAATACTCTCACATGGAACATAAGAGGTCTTAATGACCTCTTAAAGCAACAAGACACTCAACAGTGTCTTGTGCTTAATAAAGTAGTTTTTGGAGCTTTATTGGAAACCAGAATAAAAGAAAAAAATTCAAAAAAAAATATGAAGAAATTTAGAAATTTTGATTTTGTTTCTAATTATGATCATCATAGCAATGGGAGAATCTGGGTTTTTTTGAATCCTAGCATGGTTGATGTGCACTTATTGAGTTCTTCAGCTCAATTTATGCATTGTGAAGTTCATCATAAAATAAGTAATACTTATTTTGTGCATACTTTTGTTTATGCTTTGAATTCTGGCGATGAAAGGAAGGCCTTGTGGAATGATTTGGGGGATATTTCTTCAATGGTCACTATGCCCTGGTTAGTAAGTGGTGACTTTATTGTGGTTAAAAGTCTAAATGAAAGAAGTAGCAGAGCTCCTTGCAATTGGCAAGACATTGTTGATTTCAATGAATGCTTGAAGAAAACTTGCTTGGTTGATTTGCCTGCCAGTGGAAGCTTTCATACATGGGCAAACAATCAAGATGTTGCTACCAGAGTCACATGTAAGCTTGATAGAGTACTTGCAAACCCAATTCGGATGCAAAGTATTTTACAAGTTGAAGTGAGTTTTCTAACCCCTGGTATTTCAGACCATTCAGCATCACTTGTCAAATTTACTGCAATCAAGCAAGGTGTGAAAAGGCCAATTAGATTTCTTAACTACTGGGCTACTGATCCATCTTTTGTGCAACTTGTATCTCAGGCTTGGAACTGTCATATCAGAGGAACTGCAATGTATAGACTGATAACAAAATTGAAAAAAGTGAAATGTGCTTTAAAAGCATTTCATAGAGAGACTATAAAGATTTGCAGAGAAGAGTTATTTTGGCACAGCAGAAATGGAGTCAGTGTCAAATTTTGTTGCGCTCCATGCAAACTCAAGCCTTGATTGATGAAGAAAGAATGCTTAAGGAAAATTACCTTAGGCTAAGATCTGCAGAGCTGAGTTCTATGTATCAGAGAGCAAAGATGCTTCATATTAATTAAATAGAAGAAAACTCTTCTTATTTACATGCCATTGTTGCTGAAAAGAAGAGAAGAAGTTTCATTGGCATTATTATTGATCAGCATGGGAAACATAGGAGTGATGTTGTTAGTGCTTTCTTGGATTTTTACAAGAATCTTATGGGCTCTCAGGCTACTGTTATCAAAGCTACTACAGCAATATTTCATGGCACTCAGATTACAGACAGTAAGAAAATCCCTCTTCTTTGTCCTGTTACTGATATTGAAATTAAATCTGCTATTTTCTCTTTCAATGAAAACAAAAGCCCAGGGCCAGATGGTTTCAATGCTTGTTTTTTCAAAAAGGCATGGTGTAGGTACATGGGCCCTAGGAATCCTTTCGGGAGAGGAATCACCCTCGTTTCCTTACTAGGAATGTTCCATCTTCGGTAAACCCGTTTCCCTACCCGTTGGGTGTTGGAATGCGGATGCTAATGAATAGAGTCGCCACCAACTATTTTTAAATAGGAAAACAATTGGAAAACATATTTATGATACCTATTCATGCCATTTACCGAAAGGGACAATCCGAAGGGACAACCATGTGGACTTGACAATGATATAGGGTTTTCGCATGGACATGATAGTCTTGCAACCAGAGATTCGTTCGGATTCGGGGGTGAGGTTTTACCTCTACTTTCAAATAATTAACGTATTATGCTTAAAACCACTTAAGTTGTAGGATTAGCAACCTAATAAATTTATCTAATTGTCGGTGATGCATGTATGAATGAATTAGACAAGTTATTAGCATGCAAGTTCAATTCCAAGCCAAGTTAGCAAGTAATCCGGTTTTGATGTTAAGATGACCACTTTGATTTATTAGTTGATTTACATGCAATTAAGGTGATGAATTATAGATGAGAATATACAAAATATACAAAAGAGAAAACCGTTAGTCTTTTAGAAATCACATCATGGCGGTTTGATGATTACCTTGCAAAAGCCTTATAAGATACCTTTCACACTAATACACGAGTTAGTAGATTTCAAACGATAAATTGGAG